>JANHGB010046261.1:5884-19422 GCA_026283785.1 Coracopsis vasa | reverse complement strand
TCTCAGTCTCCCCTCTGGCAGGTTAAAGCCATTCCCCTTGGCCTGTCCCTACAGGCCCTTGTCCAAAGCCCTTCTCCTTCTTTCTTGTTGGCCTCTTTAGGTATCAAAGCAACCCCAGAGGCCTCTCAACCAGCTTTGCACTGCCCACAGCTTCCTTCCAAGGGAGAAAGCGGATGCATCCCCTCCGCCATAGCCGGCCAGTGTGGCGGCTCGGCTGAGAAACAGCACTGTGTGCTCTGGCAAACACAGCAGGGTCCGAGCATGGGGCTGCTCATCCCATCCATCAGGAAACTCCACTGCTTCACTCTTCAGCGCTATGGGTACATGGGGCCATGCTCAGCCCCTTCCCTTCCCTGAGCACACTGCAGACCGCAGGCCCCAGGGCAGAAACGAAAGGGCTTCCCGGGGTCATGGGGCCCCTTCGCAGCCCTTGTCTTTCCTCCGGCATGCAGGGTGCTGAGCTCCTGTGCATGGTGCTGGGCCCCCACTGGGCCCCCTCCTGCAAGAGCCCTTCACTTGAGAGGCTGTAACTGAGCTGGGCTGCTCCGGGGCTTGCCGGAGGGAGCAGCAGCGAGCACGGAGAGGGTCTCCCTTCCCCGGCTCTATTCGCACTCGGAAACTTTCCAAAACAGCTATTCCGGACTAATTATTCCATTCTGGAAGTGGATTAAGCTAAAGCGGAAAAAGGCACTCTTACTCTGGAATATGAGCATCCGCACAGGGGCTTCTGCTCAAGCAGTTGTTTTGGAAGAGCTATTTTGGTGAATCACCAAGTCTGAAAAGCACCCAGATGACCTTTCCTCTTCGGGCATTGCTGCCCAACATCTTCCCAAAGGCACGTGGCACAGGGAGCCCACATCCCTTTGGATTTACCCCTCCCAGAGCCATAACCCAGGGGGAAGATTGGGCACTTCTGGTTTTGCAGGGGCAAAGGAGCTGGAAGAGGGTTCCCTATCCCTGTTCCCCCCTCGGAGGCAGCCCCTACCTGGCAGGCACGTGCAGTCGTAGGTGGTGTCCCCGATCTGGCGGCACGTGCCCCCGTTCTGGCAGGGCGAGGGGTTGCAGGGCACGTAGAGGTGCTCGCAGTTCTGCCCGGTGAAGGCCGGCTTGCAGGAGCACTGGTACGTGCCCACCTCGTTGGTGCAGCTCCCGCCGTTCTTGCAGATGGGGGGCAAGATGTTGCATTCGTTCACGTCCTGCTTGCAGTTGGCGCCGTGGAAGCCGCTGGTGCACCGGCAGACGTAGTGGGCTTCGAAGGGGACGCACTGGCCCCCGTTGGCACAGGGGTTGGAGGCGCAGGGGTCGGCCTGCTGGCAGGTTTTGCCTGGGGAGGGCAGGAAGGATGAGGATGAGGATGAGGATGCAAACCACAGCTCGGGCTCCTTAGTGGGAGCAATCTGTGCTGGGGAGTAGACTCAGCTCTGGGACTGTTCCTATGGGATACAACTAATTCCAACCCCATTGCTCCCCATGAGACCCTCAGTGATGCAGGAGGCTTGCAGCTCACCCAGCCAGAGACGCCCCACCAAGCCCCACTTGGGTTTGGGACCATCTCCCACCTTTCCCCCATCACTAAGAGAACCTGCAACCAGTGCCAAAATCAGCGCCTTTCCCCATCCACGGAGGCTTCCCAGGAGCACCCCCTGCCCCAGGCTGCCCCATGTCTGGTCCCCCACGTCCCCCCGTGGCACGGTGGCACCGCCTCACCTGACCACCCCGGCGGGCAGCGGCACTTGTACTCGCTGAGCGTGAGCAGGTCGCAGGTGCCGCCGTTGCGGCAGGGGCTGCTGAGGCAGGCGTTGTCGCGCGGCGTCAGGCACAGCTCGTCGGTGAAGCCCAGGCGGCAGGCGCACGCGTAGTCCACGGTGCTGCCGCGCACCACCGCGGTGCAGGTGCCCGCGTTCTTGCACGGGGAGCTCAGGCAGGGGTTGGGCAGTTGGCACCGCTCGCCAACGAAGGCACCGCCGCACCTACGGAGGGGACACGGGGTCAGCTGCAGGCACCCGGACAGCACCAGGGACCGGCACCGGGAACACCTCCCCGCAGCGCATCCCGGCACGGCGGGTTTGGCAAGTGCAAGGCTCTGCCCCGGCTGCTCTGGGCTGAGGAAGATGAAAGAGGTGCCGGGAACAAAGGCGAACCCCATCCGGGGGCCTGCAGGGACCTGCAAAACCCCAGCCTCCTCTCCTGCTTCTCATCGCAGGGCGCTGGGTTTGCCCCATGCACCTCGTGAGGAGGAAACCAAGGCACAAGGGGGGAGATGTGGAGCCAGGAGGGGCACCCCCATACCCACACCCAACCCAGGGACCCCACAGACCCGTGCACCAAGCAGCACGGGGATAGCCCTGCACCCCTGCCTGCACCAGGGTGGATTCTACCCTCCCTCTACCCACAGAAATCCCTTAACCACCACCAGTCCCGGCTCAGCGCTGCCTGGCAGCAGGTGGTTCCTTGCTCCTTGCAGCAAGACCTTCCTGAACACAAACCCTGTGCAAGGAGGGGTGCGTGGCCCCGGCTGCAGCGTCCCCTCTGTGTGGGGGCCCTGAGAAAAGGCCCCTTGATGCAGCCACCGGCTCAGCCATCTGTCACCATGGGTGACCGGGCTGCAGCAACCAGGGCAGGCGGTGGGGATGTGCTGCAGGGACAAATCCTGCCGGCCAGGATGCGGCAGAGGGGGAGCTGCCCCCCGGAAAGGGCGGACAGAGCAAAGCTGTGCACAGAGACACCGAGGGCACCCGACATCAAAAGAGGATCCCGGGGCCCTTCAGCACCTCCCCAGCACAAACCCTTCCACACAGCACGTCCTGTATCACGTCTGCAACACGAGATGCCACATGTTTTGTCCCCAACCAGCTCCACTCACATTACACCACTTCCAAAGGGGAATGCTCTGCCCTGGCTGGGCTGTGCTGGGCAGGGGAGGAGCAAAACGATGCTGGCACGCTGCTGTCCCACACCACAGTGGCAATGCCACTGCAGCAGAGCAAGGCACGCTGTGTGCAGCTCATGCTGGGGTGCAATAGAGGCCTTTAGAGCAGAAACAGATCTGGGGGTGAACACATCCATTTCCACAAGCTTGGGGTAAAGCAACAACCACTGGAGGTGATGGATAGGGAAGATGAGGGCACACTGGGGGACCATGGCTCTCACTGTCCTCAGTGCTCACACCCATCACCACCCAAGCAGGTGGGACCTCGTGTCCTCACACCACATGCATGGCCCCCAATGCCACATGGGAGCAGAGGATGGTCCTGGGGACGTTGCAGAGTGGAGCCCTCCACCTGCACCCCCAAACCAACCCCACGGGGCTCCTCCAGTGAAGCACAAGCAGCAAATGCCCCCTCGGCAGGCCCCAGCCCGGCGCCGCCGCGCTTTGCCGCGCCACGCCGGCGGCAGGGCCACGTTTCAGCCCCGCTCCCCCTCTCCTCTGCCCCTCCCGGGTTTTTTTTTTCTTTTAACCCAATTCTGATTTCATTGTTGGGGATTGTGTGAGAATTTGTCAGGATTCGGAGACATTTTGAGTTAATGAGACGGCATTATCCCGGCCAAATGGAAAAGAAAATGTGGATAATAATAAATCAGGGCATCTGCTCGGCACACAAAGGGCGGCGGGGAGCAGGTGTGCATCCTAATGAGGCCGAGCAGCTGCCGGCGCCTGCGGCCCATGCCCGGCTCGCCGGCGGCTCCGAGCCCGGGGCGCCGCGGCCGCGGGGCGATGGCGCTTCTGGGTGGCTGCACCACGGCCTCGGGACGCCGGAGCCACGGCTCAGAGGGGCCATTGTGCGGGGCTGGGCACGAACCGCCCCGACGCGCACTCATGTGCCCCGCACCACACACGCTTCAATGCTTAAAACAGCCCGGGGGCTCCCCGCACAGTGGGAGCATCACGAGCCTCTCCAATGGGAGGAAAAGGCGGAAAAGAAGAAGGAGCAGGAGAAGAAGGATTGGTGCTGGACAAAGAGTGCCCTGCGCAGCGCGGGAACCGCCGAGCGCGCGGGAACGGCCACGCCACTGCTTTGATGCTGCCGTGGGCTGTGCTCTGCATCCCTACGGCACCGGGAGATCACTGGGATCAGGGTTCCTGCGCCGTGGGGCTTAAATGGGGCCAGGAGAAGGGGCGCGGAGCTGAGAGCCCTCCCACCAGATTAGTTTTGGGGCCGTTTCCAATTTCAGTGCAGGCAAGTGGTGGTTTGAGCTCATGGATGGGAAGGGGAGCAGAGCCTGAGCCTGGGCATGGTTATTAGCCAGGAGGTTAATGAGTGACTGGAGAGACTCCTCTGGGAGCAGGGAGCCCTTGCCTGGAGGCACAGGGGTTTGGGGCTGGGGGCTGCCCCGTGCCTGGGGGTTTCCAGGATTTTTCCTTGGGAAACCCCTAAAGTTCCATGGAGTTTGAAGGGGTTTTAAATGGTTTTGTATTTGTTTAAGAACCGGTTTATGGACGCAATTAGCTCAGGAAGGGAGGAGGGTGCCGGGGAGGGCTTGCATGGGTCTGCCCTGGCCAGAAGTGGCTGAGCTGAGCGATGGGCACCCGTGGGGAGGCGGGACTGGGACACGCTCCTGCATCGTGTTTCTCCTCCCTACGAGGGGTATTTCCTGCCACTGAGAAGTGCTGCAGAGGCAGCTCCTCAGGAAAACAGCAATACAGCACATGCATCCAGCAGTCACTGCTATACCCCATGAAGGAGTTCGCATCATGCAGCAAGGGGCAGTGCAACACGGACCCCCTGTGAACACCTGGCAACTCCCAAATCACAACCACAACAGAGACAGGGACAGCTCCCCTGTACCCACTGCACCAGCTCGGGAGCCCTCTCCAACTCCTGCCACATTTCTAAGTCATCTCAGTTTCTTCGCAAGGTTTCAGAGCAAAAGGTCTTTGATGGCGAGGATACCACTGTCACGATAGTGCTACTGCTGCTCAGCAAGAGCATGGGACAAGGGCACCGAATGCTCCTCTGCTCATGTATGGCAGCCCACGAGATATGCCCATGGGCAGCCTCACACCCGGGGGCTTCAACACCGCTCCTGCACCATCTATAGATCCTTTTGCTCAGAAACAACACCATTTCTGCCCACATCTGCAACAGCAAGTCCGAGGTGAGGCAGGGAAGGGGATGGCTGCGGATTGAAGCCATGGGATCCGCTTCCCCATGCAGGTCCTGGAGCTCACTCACAGCCAGAGACTCTGCATTTAAAAACCCAACGACTGCAACGGCTTTAGAGCCCTGGCTGCAGAGAGAGCCTGCAGACAAGTCTCGCATGCAAATCAAGAGATCAAAACCCAGGTGAAGAATAAGGCCAGCCCAAGACGTGCTTATTTTGAGCTCTGCCAGGTCTGGAAAGGCTGGATCCAACAGAGCCATGCTCAGCTCCCAGCCGCGCTGCAACCTCATCATGTGTCCACCTACTCCTCCAGGGGCTGAAAACCCCTTCTGCAGCTGAGCTTCATGCTCAGTACAGAACACACCGGCGGGCGGTGGCGTCGGGGCTCCCGGCGAGCAGACGTGAAGGATGCGACGTCCCCGTGGGCTCAGGCAGGTGAACATCACCCTGTGGTTTTTCCTTTGGCATTTCCCAAGCGAGGGCTACCCAAAGCAAACCCCAAGCGGTTTATGGAGATCAGCACAAGAGACATTAAAGCTAAGCTTTAATTATAGATATATGTGCTGGCAGAGGACAGGGCGGGTGCTCCAGCATCAAAACACCTCTGAAGGGCCATTAGAAACAGCTTTGAGGTGGTGAAAGGCAGCTGAGCAACCCGGGGTCCTGAGGAGCCTCCATGCGTGACGCACGGCCCGTTCCCAACCCAGCCAGGAATGGCTAAAAATACCAGTGTCTGCCCCCTGAGCACGCAGCTTAGAAACACTTCCAGAGTCATTAACCTGATGAGGAGCATCAAACATTCCAGCCATGTCCCACCTCAACACTTTAGATGGTGATGGCATCCAGACCCTGGTGATGGCCAAACCCTGCTCCAATGCACAATGCTCCCTCGTATCATGCCAGCACAAGGAGCACACGAGGATGGACAGTCTCACAACTCTTAGCTTCTAGGGTATTTTCTACATGACCTAACCAAGGCACGGGGCTGTCACCGAAGCACCAGGCAGGACAGGGGACAGCGATGCAGCAGTTGGTTGCCATCCCTGCGGATGGGGATGCTGCGCGTGCTCCTTGCAGGAGCGGATGGGGCTGCCATCCATCCTGGTGGCTTTTTGTCCCAGGAGTCAGACGGAGGCTGGGGGCTGCATTCCCACAACACCAGGCTGGATGCATCTTCCCCCTCCACGCCAGCCCCGAGCCCAGCACACAAACTGCTGCGAGGGGGGAGGCGCAATTACTAATGCACCGCGCTCCCGACCCATAAATCTCCGTCAGGACTCACGGGTGATGCGAAGGGTGACGGAGGAGGCCTTGTCCAAGGTCAGACAGCGAGTCCCGGGAGATGGCCTGGGAACAGGAACAGCGGCCCCAAATTCCCAGCCCCCTCCCAGCGCCGAGCCCAGGCCAAATCTGGATCTGCTCAGCGTGGGCACGTGCGTTTGTTGTGTCTGCTGCACATCCTCAGTGAGTTACCAACAAGAGCCCAGCGCTGCAGTTATTGCAGCTGAGATCAGAGAATCAAAAGCACGACTGAGCTGCACCGGTATCAGTGTGAGCAAGCTCTGCTGCCCCAGCTCTGCATCACACACCTGCCTGCCCGTGCTGGCAGCACCGGCAGGGTTGGGATGCCCGTCCCAGCCCCACTCCGGGTGCTCCATGTATCACAGCCCTTTGTTCGCTCTCCCGCTCGCAGCGCACGAGGCTTTTCCTCCAAGCCACCAGCAACAGGTTGTGTCCCTCCGCAGCAATGCGGGCACTGAAAGCATCCCGAGGCAGATGTTCCTGCGACCTCTGACCCAACGCTAATGTTTTCCTCCCTGCGCTAAGCTGCCATCTGCCACGGCCGGCACAGATGACACCGCGGCATTCCCGCAGCCCAGCCCGCCCGCACGGCTCCGCACGGCGGCACGAGGGCTTTGTTCCAATACGGGATGTGCCGGCCCTGCACAAGCACAGCCCGGGGGCCGGGGGTGTTTCAGGGGTGCTGGGTGCATGGGGGATGCTCTGGATGCAGGGGACTCAGTGTTCATCACCCCACAGCTGAGAACAACCACACTGACAGCACCCACTGCCCTCCTAACCAGAGCATCCTCCCAGGGGCTGGAGGCAAAACCCACCACACAAAATAAGCCAAGAAGCTAAATGGAAACCAGGTGTAATCTGGAGCACGGGCACCAGACACGAGGGGCTGCCCCCCATCCCCATCCCATAGCAGGGCAGGAGGGGACAGGGGCTGGTGGGGAGCTCCATCCCGGCCGCTGGCCCCATGTCCAGGCTGCCTCTTATCTGCGCTGCTATCACACAACCTCTTCCTCCCCCTCATCTGCTGGAAGCATAAACGGCCGCAGTTGTTTTCCCCAAGGTATGAGCACCGTGGGAAAGCCAAGGAAGGGAGGCTCAAGCATCCACACAAGCCCAGTTTTGGGGTTACTTGAGAGTAACGGGGCCAGGAGAGTCCCAGCTGCCTGTGGGGCAGCAGCGAGCTCAGTTGTGGGTGCAGGGTCTCCCATGCCCCCACCCTGACACCCATCCCCAAGGCTGGGCTGTGGGCGATGCCGCTCTCTGCTCTGTGGTACCCACAGCAGCATCCCAGAGCAGCCACCCTCCGTGCGCCACAGAGTCCCTGCAGAGCCACCCCAGCACAGAGGCAGTTCAGAAACCATGACCGTGACCTTGCATGGTGCAGAGGGTCCCACCAAGGGACCATCACACCCACAGAACCCTCTGTACCACCAAACACACAGTGTGACTGAGCGGACCAGACCCCATGGAGCGAAGCAAGTGTCCAAATGCAAGCAGGACACTTGGATTGCACGTGTTCACTGGCAACAGCTGACAAAAGGAGAAATAACCATCAGGAGAGTGTCCCTCAGCACACACCAGACCACACTGCACAGGGCTCCCAGCCACAGAGCACTGACACGACCCTGCCCCATCGTCCCCACACCGTGGGGTAACCGTCATCCCATGGCTCATGAACGGAACCACAACCATCGGCTTCCACACCCCCTGCCAGCACCTGCACACCCGGAGCGTTAAACCTGCTTCCCATCAGGCATCCACACACAAGAGCCACCTTTCCAGTTGTGCCAGTGGCTTCCCGCTTGGCACAGCCTGGGAGCAACACCCCAGCTTGCTCCTGAAGCTACACCCATCCCGTTAAGACAAGTTTGCTCAGTGCCAGCCCAGGGAACCCTGATCTGCTCCAGCTCCAATCCTGACAGAGAACAGGCTGGTGCTTGGGATGTCTCCATGTCATTAAGAGATCTGCTTCTTACTCCATCTTCCCACTCCATCTTTCTCCATTTGTTCTTATTCCATCACCTTTCAACGAGCCCCTCCTGTGTTACTACATGGAGCATCATTGGGAACCACAGGTGCATATAACTGTCTATGAGATGGATTCCCAGCAGCATCAGCCCACCTTGGAAACACCCCACAGAGTGCAGAAGCATGCTCTGGGGCCAGGGAAAGGCAGACAGGCCTGGAAAACCATCCTGCTGGGAAAGCAGAGCTCAGCACCCTGTGCTCCGGTCCCATCTCCTGCCCTGTCATCACCACCCTGCTCAGGGTGGCACAGCACCCCCGGAGCCGGCAGAAGGAAGATGGATGCAGGGAGACAAGGAGCACTTTGAACACTGCCCTGCCCTCCCTGGGGCACATGGGGCCATGGATGTCCCCCCTGCCCTGCAGCCTGGGGCTGCTTGAGCCCTGTCCTGGCATGGCCGCGCTCACCACCCCTCACCTGCCGCTCCACACTGTGGTTTATGGCACATGCATCCATCAAGAACCCAAAGGCTTCACCACGCTCCCAGGAGAGCCAGGGCAGAGCTGCCCTGCTCCCCCCTGCCCATGCAGGGCACCCAGCTGGGTGATGCATCCCAAAGTTCCCATCAGTCTCACTGTGCTCTCCCGGCGCCGGCACAGCCCCACAGACACCTCCACAGCCACAGCACAGCTCCCGGCACCAAACCCCGGCACCAAACCCCAGCACCAAACCCAAGCGGTGGTTTTCCATGGAGTCCCATCCAGGCCCTGCTTTATTAAACAGGCTGGGACACCCTCCTGGGAACAGAGTGGAGTTTCAGCCAGCAGGTTACTTCCAGTGACACCAGGTTAATAAAGCAAGAGCAGAGCCCCAGTCTTCTTTAATTAAAAAAAGCAAACTGCAACCCAAAGCCTTTGATGTGTTGGGTTTTTTTTTGTTCCATTTCATTTTTGACCTAGCCCAAGCCATCTAATTGAGATTTTTAAGATCCAGACTTTCATCTTGAGAGAAACTAAAGGAATTCCCAAAGCTGGATATACTCATGGATGGGAGCGGGGAGAAAACATGCTAGAGCCCTGTTCCTCCTACCACTGGGATGGGGAGAGGGAAAAAATAATGGCTTTGTTTCTTAAGCAGACATTAGTCAGGACACTTTGGGAATCAAAGTTCCCATTGTAATGAAAAACAATATAATCCCATTGCTAAGCAGTGGCCAGGCTGTTCACCGCCTGGTAACCGGCTACCTGGGAAGGAGCTGCCTTTCAATGGAGCTTCATTCACAATAAACATGAAAGATGCTGAAGGAAGAGACCAAGACAAAACTCGTCTCCTTCCCACCCTCAACAATGGCAGCTATGACACAGATTTTCCCCCCGTTGATGTTTTTATATCCTCTGCTGGTGCAAATCCCCATTGTCTGTGGGAGCGGTGTCCCTGCGCCGAGCTCTGCTCTCCCCACTCATCCCGGTCCCTGCTCCTTCTCTTGGAGGAGCCCATTCATGAGGTGACCATGAAGGACATGATTCCAGCAGAGGATCCCCAGGGAACACAACCATGGCCACCCCCCACCATGCACCCACAGGTAGGGGTGAGTGTTCCAGGGCTGGTCCTAAGGCAAGTGCCCACATCCACATGGGAGGATGCCCATGGGACACTATGAAGTGACCTGGCTCTTTCACTCCATGGTGCTGCCCAGCAGCTCTGGCATTCGGGAGCACCCGCTGCAACCTCCCCCTGCTCTGAGTTCCCATTTGCCATCATTGTCCCTTGAAAACTGTTCTATTCTTTAAGCCAGCAGAAGGAGAAGTTGGAATCTGGGGGAAATGAGGAATTTCCACCTCCCCAGGCCACCTGCAGCCCAGCACTGCTGATGCCACCCTCCCTTCCCCATCCCTCTCAGGGTAAATGCCCGTTTTCATCAGCTCTGGATGCCAGTGCAGAGTGAACTCCCGCTGCGGGCTCTGGCACACACTGGTGCCAGGGTCACCATGTCACTAAGCAATGATGAGCTCTCTCAGTCTTTTCCCTTTCGCCCTCAAACCAAGTTTTGGCCAAACACCGCGCTGCCTGTGAGCCAAATATGGAAAACTCCCACCCGGGCCACGCGTGACCCCAGCATCCCACTCTTCTAATCCTGAACATAAAACCCGAGATTAGGATCTGCACAGGCACCAGGAGTTTAAACAAGCTATATTTAGCTCTGATATTTATAAACAGGAGGAGAAGGGGATTCTGCAAAGCACACGCGTGCCCCTGCGGCACAAACCCTACCAAAAGCCAGAGCAATTCCAACCGGGATGAGATGGTGAAGCAAAGACAACAATGGTCAAACAGCAATGGGTCCATCTCCCCCAGCCATGAAGCTGCCGGTTTCTCTTTACAAGCAAAGCAAAGCTCCCAAAAACAGTGATTAGCAACAACACCCTCACCCATTGGGAACTATGGCCCGAGGGATGTAAAGCACCTCTGAGCAGACGATAGCTGCGCCCAGGATCTGTATCCCGGGATTTCTGTCGCTGCCGAGTTTAACCACGGGAACGGCGAGGGAAGGAGGGAGGGAAGCCTCTGCCTGCGACACCTTTTGCCGGCAGCAATCCCTGTGTCAACATGACGCCCTCGCCGAGGGAGCAGGGACAATGGTGGCGGCTCTGCCCTCCGGCCGCAGCCCGCATTCCTGCCCCCTCCCCTGGAAACCCCCCTTTTGTGGGGAGCAGCAGGCCCTGTGAAAGGGCCGTCTGTCGCCCTGCCTTTTGACTTGCAGGTCTGTGTCTAACATGTTAATAGGGGCTGCGGAGAGGCCCCCCCTCCTCCCGGGCTGCTCCCTGCAGGGTCACTCTCCCAGCCTGCCCCGAAGCCGATGGGCAGCAGGAGCCGGTGGAGGCGCATGTCCCACTGTTGGTCCATGTCCCACTGTTGGTCCATGTCCCACTGTTGGTCCCTGTCCCGCTCTCAACAGCCACATTCCTCCACCTGCCCCAGAGAAGCTGTCCAATGGGTTAACCCACAGCGTCTTTGGGAGGGCCTTTTTCCTATCCCCCTGCACAAGGATGCACCGGTGGGGTGGGAGCGCTGGGACACGCTCTCCTCCATGGCTGCTTATCAACAGGATGATTTCCTTCCTTCCTTCTGAAAATAAATCACTGCTCACTCACAAACCCTCAACCCCCCCAAGGGCAGTATGGTCCTTGGGGTCTCCATTGCCCTGCTGATGCTGGCTCTCTCAGCACAGGGACATGGCCAAAGGCTCCTTTCATTGCTCCTCTTGGGGACATTTGTGGTGCCAGAAGCCACAGAGGATGATGAGGAGGAATGAGCAGGACGCAAGGCTCAGCCCTTCAGCCCCAGCTCTTGCAACAGCCAGGGACTGATCCTGCACAGCCCTGGAGGTCCAAGCACAGCCTGACACTGCCACTCTCTGTTACACTGACTTTAGATCAAGCCCAAAGCCACGGGCTCTCAGCCCACCACCACCGGGCTGCTTGCCTGCAGGGTGCCCCTTCTATTAAATAGGGGCAACGCTATAGCATCATTAAAACTTAATAAATCCATTTCCCATATAAATACCATTAAATTCAGATTTTGGGGAAGAAATTAGGATGAAAACTTGTTAAAAGAAAATGACTTCTGCACACATAAATTTTTGCAACTTGACTGAGCGTGAAAGTTTCCCATTAAAATGCAGCTCCGCTCCCTCGCTGGAAATGGGCAAGAGCCTCATAACCAGGCCCTAAACATTAACTGTTTAACTGGCTTTTCCAATATTAACTCCCGGCTGCCGTGGGGGAAGGGGAGGGCGTGAGGGGTGAAAGCCTGAGGTAGACATTAACTACCCCTGTGCGAGGGAAATGCACACTGCTCGCATCCCACTGGCATTGTGCTCCCAGTATGGAGCAGTGGGTGGGATGCTGCCCCATCAATTGGACTGGATGGACATCTTAGGTCCATTCCAACTGAGTACGTTCTGTTCTGAGGCAGAGCTGCCCATATGACCCAGCCAAATGTCTACTCCCCATCCCCAACTCCTCACATAGGCTTTAGTCCTGATCCTGCACCTCTCACACCAAGCACTGCATCACCAGCAGGCACCTCCATCACCTAATTATAGAATCCCAGACTGGTTTGGGTTGGAAGGGATCTTAAAGCTCATCCAGCTCCAATCCCTGCCACGGGCAGGGACACCTTCCACTAGAGCAGCTTGCTCCAAGCCCTGTCCAACCTGGCCTTGAGCACTTCCAGGGATGGGGCACAATTATTCATCTCCAGGAGCCAGGATGCTCCTGACAGGTCGTGCTGCTTCATCTCACACCTAAACAGGTTTTAATGTTCAGATAGCAATAGCAAATGGAGGGAAACTGAGGCACTAAGAGGTCCTGGCTTGACATATCTGGGAACCCCCAAGAGCATCCTGTAAGGCAGACCCCTGCCCATGGGGTGCTTGCTGACAAGGGCGGATGAGAGGAGGGACCTGACCCACCAGACACCCTAGAGCTATAGACACTTATGCTGATAGACACAACAGGTCCTGGCACTGCCACACACTGAGGAAAGCAGAGTCCAGACAAGTGTGTGTGAGTCTGACCAGGCACCATCACACCTCTGCCAGCTGGAAGCAGCACGGGGCAGCTCTACCAGCAACACTCAGATGTCAAAGCAAGGACTGGGATGTCCCCAGCCGGGCATCTCAAACTGTCCTGGGGCTCTCCAAGCAGACAGATGGGGCTGCTATGGTCTGGTGTCACTAAGACCTAGCAGAGTACTGCAAAGACCTCCCAACATCACACTCAATAGATGTGCAAAGAGAGTTGTGCTCTTAAGTCCAGCTGGGGCTTCCTCAGCCCTTTACAGCCCCAGCTTTGCAACGCTGACCAGACCCTGCCCATGCCAGCAGTGCCAAAGCAGGGCCCTGACCCTCACATGTCTCTGCTCCTGCTCCTGGATGGCTCTATGTTCAGGCACACAAGAAGCAAAAATGCAGCATCCTCCTCAACACCAGAGTGATGTTTTATGCTTATTCCATATCTTTAGTCAACGTGAGTAGCTGCAGCTTTACCCCAGACCAAAGTGTGAGCACCAACACAACACCCGTGCCCAGCAGTCCTTGCGTTGATGGTAACATCAACCTGCTGCTGCTGGCACCTTTCAAGGCCAACCCCAAGGAGCCCAGCAC
>JANHGB010046259.1:0-10803 GCA_026283785.1 Coracopsis vasa | reverse complement strand
ATTAATTATATATAGTATATTATATATAATGTATATACACATATGTATTTATTAATAAGATTTAAAGTTAATGTATTTATAATTAGAAATTAGATTGCATACAAAGAAATATAAAATGCCTGAGACTGGTAGGTGAACTGGGAGCACATGCCCTGAGCAGCCCCACTGCCCCAGGCACACAGCCAGGGGACCCCAGAGTGAGCCAGGCACGTCCACCCCTACTACAGTGCTACTCCCCAGGTTCTCCCCAAAGCAAACCTATGGTAACAGCCACCCAGTGCTTGCATAGTCTAACTTTACTGACCCCATGCAACCATTGAGAGTGTGGATTTGTTCATGTAGAGATGCTAAACAGCAGGTTCTGGTTGTATCCATCCTGGCACAAGGAACAGAGCCACGTAACGCTGGGCAGGAGCAGAACCCCCTGCCCCTGCTAGAACAGCTCTTCCAGGATTAATACCAGGCAGTAATGATGTCACGCACAGGATTATGATTAGTGGAGCTGCAAAGCCAAAGGAGACTCTGAAGAAACTGTCCGGCTATTTTTATACAGCCATCTCCTTGAGAGGTAGCCTGAGCCTCCTGGGAAAGGCTGGATTCAGACCTGAATGCTTCCTGCAGCATGGATCAGCCACCCCAAAGTGAATCTGGGAGCTGAATCAGAAAAACCAACCCTCAAGTTGTTGCCAAGCTCAACTGGGATCCTGCCAAGGTCAGATCTGATTGTGGGGTACAGTTTCCAAGACCTTGTGATGTTGGGGAACCAACTGGTTCTGAAAAGGACAAGAGCTGTTGGGCTGCAGCACCTCCAGAGGACACAGCCTTTGCTGAGAGATTCATGTTGGGCTCTTGGGAAATGCTTCAGACCCTTCCCTTTCTGCACCAACCCCCAGCACTGACTTGGGGGGAACCATGCTGGGCGAGGACTTCCTGTTGTACCATGTTTCTTGACTGCAAAATGTGCCAAGAACCTCTTGGATGGGTGAGTGACTTTGGATTAGAGGCATAGCTGGCTTTGCAGGACCATGTGATTGAGTGGTACCTAATCAAAAGAGAAGATTAGCCCATCGAGGTACACAGTGTAGGGCTTTAGGGACCATAAACGGCTCAAGCTGCCTCTAAGATGTGCTCCAGAGGGACTCCACTTCCAGTGGCACTTTTGGGTTCCCTGCTTTTTAAGCACAAGGCCCCTTGTTTCCCCCCAGTGATGCTCATCAGTGGTGCTGCTGCTCAGAGGACACAGGGAGCTGCACAACAAGACACGATCTGGAGGCAAAGGACCTGCCCTAACAAAATAGAACAGAGCTGCAAATACAACCTCCCAAGCCAGCCTACCTGCTTCATTGCTTCTAAGGCTGGTGGTACACTCTACACAGCTCTGGCTGCGCCTCACATGGGTGAGGGTATTGGCCACCATCCTCGAAACCTCCAGGCAGGACTTCTTGGAAGAGCATGGAAAACTGTATGGGCAGGGAGCCCATAGCTCAGTGTTTCATGGCAGACAAGGAGGGTTTATAGGAAGGTGATAATGGTCACTGCTGCAGACACAAGCCTCTTTCCTGGAGATATTCCAGGTGCAGACTGGCTGCTTCTTCATCCAACCAGGGTTGGGAATGCCAGTAAGCTCACATGCAGCCACTATGGTCTCTTACATGATACCAGTATCTCACTACAAATAGCACTTAGGTTCTGGTTCAACCACGATGTGCAGAGGAGGAACAACTCCAACTGCTTCTTACAAAGAAGTGCTCAAGGCCAGGCTGGATGGGGCTTGGAGCAAGCTGCTCTAGTGGAAGGTATCCCTGCCTGTGGCAAGGGGTTGGAACTGGATGAGCTTTAAGGTGCCTTCCAACACAAACCATTCTATAATTGAATACAAAGAGGCTATGGAAAATATTTTGTAGGATAGTGGATGGCAGGAGATGGGACTTGACTTCTCAAACACCCTTGCAGGCTGCCTTCCTAGTTGGGTCATTTTGATGTCCCTATCCCTAAACCCAGCTGATATCCAGGACAAAAATCTGCCTTCTTGCAAACTAGCCTGTTTCCTGAAGAGCTCTTACACCACCAGTGCTCCTGAGGGCATGAACCAGGACAGGCCAAAGGGTTTAGTCTTATTTCTGATGACAACAGCTCTTGTCCCAGTCCTGTCACATGCTTCTGCACGGTACCACATGGCAGCTTCATACCTGCCCCTCTTGCCAGCCCTGCAAACAGGCTCACAAAGAAGCAGAGGGACAAAGACATCCTTTAGTCTTTGGTGGTGATGATAAGACAGATACACCAGCAACAGCAGCCTCAAAGTGAAGGAGGAGCTGCCCAGCTGCATTTCCAGACAAGCACCTGCCTGCCCTCAGCGAGGACACGGCCCAAACACATCACACAGAGAGACTACAAGTGCTACCCTTAGGAGCCCAGGCCTGCTAAGAAGGTTACAACACCAATCAGAAGAGTAATGCACCTTGCAAGGGAACAAAGTTCAGCATCAAAGAACTGTCCAAATGCCCACAAGGAGCTGACGCTGGGCCTTTGTCAAGAGCCGTGATGACTTCTGCATTCTCCAGAGGATAAAATGAAGCTGCAAGGGGAGAGGAAGGTGAGGGAGTGGGACACAAGACAAAGGTGGCCTCACATCTGCTCTAACATCCTTTCTTGGCTTAAAGCATTGAGGTCAAGGGTTTCAGAGTGAGAAGTAAGTCTGATCAGCCACCTGAAACATTATGAGGCCCCAAAATTCTAAGACACCTCCCCACAATTACTGGTCACTGAAAATAGAATCCTTAGCACTGGTCAGTATCACCTCCCAGTACTGTGTGCAGAGACTGTGGCTCAGGCACCAGTCAGGCCTACAAGAACATCTCTTTTCACTAAAGCTGTAAGATTTGGGAATGAGTAATCTTGAACACTGCCACAGAAAGGATGACATGCACTCACAGAGCTACAGGAAATCTGGAGGAGGGTAGAGCTCTGGTCTCTCAGCAGAAGAGCTGCATCACAGGCACACATACACATGAGAAGCTTCAAAGATCCCTTTTGATACCAGTGGTACAAGCAACACCCAGAAAGTTTTATGCAGAACAGCATCACCCTGACCAAGAACACAGCTTGTGTAATAGTACTGGCTGCTCTACAACCCTGGGGATGTGTGAGGTGGAGTGACCGCTGGAAAGGCCCATCCTCCCTGACCTGTGGAAGGAGCTGGGTAAGCACTGCTGAAACCATTTCCTCTTTTCCATACTCACATGGATCTTAGTGGCAAAGATGTTTATGTAATGCTGCCTTACCCAGCTCCTGGCAGCAGCTCCTGGATCAGATGTGTTCGTTGGCTCAGGAAACCAGCATGGATTAAGGAGAGCGGATCAGAGGAGCAGTGTGTGAGCGAGGCAGGTAGGAGGGATGTTCTACAGTGAGTACAAGAGTGGAAGTTGCTCAGCCTGACAACTGCTGGGAGTATCTGCAGTTAATGAGGACTAGATAAACTGGCTTTGGCTCCTGCCATTGTCAAGGAGTCTTTGGGCAGAGGAAGCAGTTAGTTAAACACAGACAAGCCTTTGGAGCTATACAGCTCCCTCCCTGCAGATTTCTAGTGGCAAAGCCCAAGTAGATTCTGTGGTACCTCCACAGTACTTGTGGCTCTGCTTTCTCATGTGTCCTCACTGCCTCAGGGGAGTGGTAACCCCCATTGTCAGTGCTGACTCTGGTATCTTCTCCTGGAATCTCTTCACACAAAGGCAGGGCTTTGCTCCTGGGGAATTATTGTGCACAGCTAAGAGTGCCCCAGGCCACCTCTTCTCCCCTTCCTTCCCATCATTCTTGCCTTACTGACACTGGATTGATTGCTGGGAGAGCACTACACACTCTCCTCAGAAAGACAAGGCTGCTGTAGAAAAGTCTACTTTCTCCCTGGATTTTTACCTCTCCCTGTCATACTGCTAACACTTGAGATTCCCAAGCAAGTTGGAAGAGAAGTACCTTCTGCACATCAGGGCAGCCTGCTGTGTGGTGATCAACAACTGGCAGGCACTAGAACATGTCCCTGTTCTGTGTTTAACAAGATCAGTGGAGGGTGCTGGACACATCTGCATCACCACACTGTCAGCTGGTAAATGACTTCCAGTGCGTGTGCTGATAGCAGTAGCTGACACGGCAAACAGCACTCATCCACCTCCATCCAAGCGAAGACTCCAGAGCAATCTCATCTGGTTTTCTTTAAGGATGTGTAGTTCTAGAGAGAAACTGGCTGCAAACACTGCTCTGTCAGGAGTTCACGTCAACAGGCTCAGTTTGGAAACTGATGCTTTAAGCCAGTGGAAAGCTGATGCTTCTTCCTTCGCATCCGTAGGGTGCTTCCTGGTTGTGAAAGATCAGAACTGACAAGTGACAGCAATATTTGGGTTTATGGAAGACCAGCTTTGTGACAGCAGTTCTAGCACTTTCTCATTAAGGTCCAAAGCATTACCTTGAGCTGCTCAGGTAGGTAAATTTGGCAGGACAAATTAATGAGGAAAGAAATACAGCCTGAAGAACACCCAACAATGCACAGGGAGCACTAGAGAGAGATTTAGGCCAGCGCAGAAATCGGGCAAAAATGTTCATCTCACATAGCAGAGGCTGGTCTGTGGGGAGGAGAGGTCTACAGGCTTTCCTGCATGCCTGGAGAGAGACCCAGAGCCCCAGGTCATTCACTTTAGTTCCAAAGTTCTCTGAGCCAAGGACTGTCCATTTTTACATTGGTTGTGGGACCATGACTGGCCAGGAGTAAGAGACACCATCTCCTGCTCACCATCAGAGAACACCACTGCACACTGTGGTGCTTCTCCCTGAGCTGCACCTGAGAGGACAGGACCAGGGGAGGTTTGCGTTAGCTCGCCCCATTTCCTGCCCTTTTGCCAAGCTTTAGTTCCTGCTGAGGCTGCAGTGGTTGTGAAATCATACAGAAAAGAAAGAGTTGTGACTACACAGGCCAATTTCCCCCTTGTCTAGCACCTGCTTTCAGCAATCCTCCAACCCTGCAGGCACAAACAAGGGGTATTCAGGGAGAACTGACACAATTCGGCTTCCTACAGCCAAGACCTCTGAATCCTCCCCATGGACTAAGAGTTTATTTGTGACAAAGAGTTATGCTGGCTCTTTCAGAAGTACAAAAGGAGAACAGGTGACAACCACTGCAGCTAAAGCATCACAACAATCACCTTTTTTAGCAACTAGAAATAACAGCCAAGATCAAGGCCTCTCACACTGTGTTCCAGCTTCCGTGAACAGCAGCAAAGGATAACTCACATCTCACAGGAAGGAATCCCATCCTCTCTGAAGCTTGTGGGAGATCTGTTGATCTGTGGGAATGTCAGATCTCACCTCAAAGGTTAAATCTCTCCAGCAGTCTTCTAAAGCCCTGGCTGGGAGGGATGGTTCCAAACACCTAACACATGAAGCCTTCTTACAGGAAGAAAGCACAAGATGAGCAAGCATCTCCTGCTGAATGAAAGAAGTGGCCAGAGTTCATTGTTCTGTTCCTGTTCAACATAAAACCCGCCCTCTCAGCTGGTTTTCAAGTTTTCCAATAGCCTCAAAGTCACCTTTACTCTGTCAGGAGCTGCGCTGAAGTTAAAAACAACCACCAAGGAAAAATCCCACATCAAGAACAAAGCCTGAACTGAACGTTCAGGACTGCCCATGCTACATTGTCAGCAGCTACATGCAGTGATACAGAATGCAAGTTGAATTCAAGCTAGTTTTAAACAGCAGCAACCACTATAGCCTCTGTCAAGCATCTGATTCTGGTTTTGATTTGCCTCCAAGGAAAGAAAAACTAAACTCCACAAGAATTCCATCCTCTGGCACTGCATCAATGGTTACTCTCACTTCCCCTTAGCATATTTCTAAGGTTCTAAGGCAGAGCTGAACACCCATTGCCTGAGCATCAGAATCTGTGGGATGTCTGTGGTACCCAAGGAAAGCCCCACAATGCTGACGCCCAAGTGGAAGCATTTTCAAAGGTACCTCATAGTATATAAACCTGCATTTTAAGATGTCAGCAAAGCTCGAGCCTGCAGGCGAGAGGAAACCACACTAGTGTGCATGGCTGCCCATAGAAACATGAGCTGCAAGCATGGAGAGACAACAGAAAGAGCAAGTAGAAAAAGGAGATCCAAGTTAGCAAAAGCAGCTGTGAAGAAGGATGAAGACAGAGACTTTCCAGCCACCAAAACCAGAGAGATTATGAAGGAAAAGCAAAACCACCACAACCAAACAGCACAGAGGGGGTTCCTGTCAGTGTGGTGGAAAGAAGGGAATCTAATGCTCCTGTTCTTCATTGGATCCTGGAATGGTCCCCAGATGAGCCTGTCCCTCCAGAATACCTGTCTTCAGAGAGGTCACAGTGTCCTGCAAAGTCCTAGGACCAGGTAGAGAGGCTAAAAGCACCCTAAGCCCTAATCCTCAGCCTGCCTTGCTTAAGTATAGCCCCACCCTTGTGAGGTGTTGAGCAGCAGCCCTGCCATGGGAGAGAAGGGAGATGCTACCAAACACTGCTGGTGTGCTCCTGTGTTTGCCTTTAAGGATGGGAACACCATTTGGTCTCACTCATGGGGCCAAACCCTTTCACTCCTCAACGAAGCATTAAGCCACCACCTTGCAACTCATGTGGCTATCAGAAAATGCAAGGCCCATCAGACTAAAGCTTTCTGGGGCTGCTCACTGTGCACAAGGTTGTGTTCTGACTCTCCCCACATCTGTAAAGAAGAGAACTGCTGGACTGTTCTTTCTTCCACATGGATAGGTACAAACCCCTGCTATTTCGGCTTGTGGTGTTTTCATCCACTGGAGCAGGGAAGGACATGATGGCTGGTGCTAATGGTCAGGCTCTACTGAGGCTCCTTACCCCCATCTAACAAAGCCCCCACAATCAAAGGCATGCTCGATCTCCTGGCAGTAAACATTTCTTTCTCCCTGTTACAGAGACACAGAGAGATCCAAAACCACTCAACCTCCGGAGCTCCTGTTCTTTTCCTCAGCTGTCCAGTCTTGGAGGTGAACAGAAAATCTGACCCAAAGTCCCCCAACGTGGCTCCAGCACCCACAGGGTCTGACATGTGCAAACCATAGACCCTGCCAGGAGGAGCCTTGCAGCAACCTAACCAAAAGCACCTTGATGTAGAGTGACAGATCCCACTTAGCTCCCTAAAAAGACGTCTTTCCCCTCTCAACTCAACATGGGAACCTGACTCCTGGCTAAAGGTGTCCCTTATGGTCCACCTTGTCTAGACTGTGCTTTTGCCATGAAAGGTTGGACCAGATGATCCTTGAGGTCCCCTTCAAACCTAGTCTATGATTCTATTCTATGGTTACCACCAAAACCTGCTCACCTTATGCCAGACAGCACAGCACAGGAGCTTTCTCCCTTTCTAACCACTTGCTGATGGGAACACAAGGGCTCCCCAGAGCTGCTGACCCGGCCAGGGGAGACCCCTCAAGGGCATCTCCACTCGGGGCATTTGCAGCTCGGCAACGGTCCGACAGGACGACGGGGGAGCCCCCGAACTTGCACGGCGGCGGCTGCCGCTGCCACCGCTCGCTGTCCTGCAGTGGGTTTGCGATGCTAACAGCCGAGATGCCATGAGGGACTCGGAGGAAAAAGCCGCGGCGGTTTGAAAGCGCCACCGATGTCCCTGCAGGGGAGCAGGGCTGCGGCTGCCCCGAGGGGCTGAGCAGCGGCGATGGCACCCCCGATCGGAGGGATGGAGGTGGGGAGCAAAAGGGAGATGGGCTTTAACCCTCAATACTTGGTCTCTTGCCGATCCCGCCCCGCAGCCCTATAACTTTCAGGATCCCCAGTCCCACCTGTGCCCTTCCACCCCGGTGCTCACCTCGGAGTAGACATAGAGGGGCAGGACGAGCAGGGCGAGCAGCAGGTCGGCGACGGCGAGGCTGACGATGAAGTAGTTGGTGGTGGTCTTCAGCGCCCGCTCCGTGCAGACGCTGAGGCAGACGAGCCCGTTGCCGCCCACGATGAGCAGGATGAGGACGATGCCCAGCACCAGGGCGGCGATGTTGTGCCCGGCGGCCGGCGGTGGCGGGGCCGGGGGCAGCGCGGTTGCGGGGCATGCAGGGGCTGGCGGGACGTGTCCCGTGTCAGTCGTGGCGGAAGGTCGCGGAACATGTGGGTCAGTGCGGTGCCTCCGGAGGAGGGGGTGGGTGCGGGGCGTGCCTCCCGAAGCGGGATCAGGCGGCCGGCGGCTGCCTCCTTTGCTCGGTAGCGGTTTATTGTTAGCTGAGGATGCATAACGGTGCATGATCTGCACGTCTTCTTCCCCTTCCCCCTACGTAGACCTCAATGGAGAACAGCAAACAAAACTGAATCCCTTCCCTCTCGCAGGGCGAGGGGACAGAGTGGGAGGAATCGCATCTTTCCACTGGGCCACGCAGATTTCACAGCAGAGGATCCTAAGCCTTTAGGCTATGTAACCTAGCTCTCCCCTCCTACACACTTGCAGATACCAAGGGATCCCTTGATCCCTAAGCGCAGGTCTCTACAGGTAAAAACAGCATCTCATGGCACGCTTTCATCCCCACAGGAGGATTTCTTTCTGTGCAAACCACATGTGCAGACATTAGTTACGTGGGGATGTGTCATTCAAGACACCAAAACAATCTCTGGGAGAATACCAGAGCTAATTTGGTAGTACGTGTCTCTCAAGCCTTTCCACAAGGCACACAGGCACTGTGTTGTCTGTGGGAAAGTGAAACCTCCGATGGCAAGAGAGTTAAACCACGTCCCCAGAATAAATCTGAGGGACCGTGTCAAAGCCTGCTGCTGTGACACTTCTTGGCTCAATGGGAAAAGCCCTTTGTGAGAGCACTTCCAGGGAATAATTTACTCCTGCAGCAGCAACCTTTAAGCAACAGACTCCAGTTTCTACTTTGGGATTTAATGCCCACGTCCAACCTATGTCTTTTACCAGTCTCAAACATCTTCAAAACCTAAAGAAGTCTATTACGGCTTTTGTAATGTCCACGTGGCAAAGTTCACTGCAATATTTCCCTTAAGATTCTTCAAGCTCTTTACTTGGATGAGGTAAAGACATCCCTATAGGATATCAGAACATGTGTTGCCTCCCTCTCCTGCCTTTCTTGTATCATTCACATATGCACATTGCCAAGGGCATTTTTATCCTGTTAGCTAGCAAATTATATATACCTCTTTTCTCGATGTGTGTCTGAGCTAGCAGCATTAATTCTTAGTCTCTCACTGTTCAAATACAGAACAAACACACATCTAGTAATATCCACTCTCCACTCCAAACTGTGGTTAAGCTGTCATACTTAACCACATAGGTATTGTTCCTGTGCATGGCAGCATTTTTGTAATCTGTGACCTGGAATCTGTGTTACAGAAAAGCTTTGTATAACTGAGCTATTGCCTGTATCATTCATATATATATATAAATATAAATGTCATACGTATATGTGGGCATAGATGAAAATATATGAGAACATCTGTGCATTAAAACGATGATGAGATAATTCGCTTTGTCTGCAAATTGCACTCGGATATAGGCCTTCATGGTGTAGTTATTGGACATTCTATACTACAGTAACTTTTGGTTTATTCAGTATATGCTTACTTTAGATGGTGAGAGCACAATGGACGTTAGGGACCTATTTATACAGTTAACTGAGGAATTTTCCTCAACCTTATGTTATGAAGATGTGTTAAGGGGAATTGCACAACCATGATTCTAATCTCTATAGGAATCAGATATGAGTGTAGTAATAGTGTCTGATGCCTGCTTCATCTGAAACTTTTACACTGTTTTGCTTCAGTAGGGGCTTCATCTGTTTTAAGTCCTAGAGGTTGGACTGGGTGAAGGTGGGATCCATGAGTTTTACCTGCATTTCTTGGCTTAAGGAGGTTTGTTCAGAACAATTCTTATTTGGCAGCCTAGGTTTTTCACTCCAGCCTTCCTGGAGTTATTGGGAGGATCCTTCAGACCTGTTTTGGGAAATCAGTGCTAGGTCTGAGTTCTAGGATGTGGTTGGAAACTAACACCCTAGCATGAGTAGAGCTTTGTGTTGTTGCTCTATAGTATATCTGGTATTTTGCAGACTTAGTTCAATATACAGGCTCTGTATTGCCTTTCCAAGACCATGTAGGTCCTGGAGATATAAGAAGGGCGATATGCTTGTATTGGTTTTACCTTGGAATTTGCATGTAGCAGATTTTGAGCTCAGATTCCAGGAGGTTTTAATTAGTGATAGAAAGCTTGCGATCAGTCACATTTAGTTTATTCACCACACAAGGGCCGGTGCAGGATTGTGCCCTGAGCTTGCTCCGGGCCTTTTTCCATTCCAGTTTTAAGCAAGCCACATGATTTCTCCATCTCCCTCAGGGATGTTTTACTATGATCTAGTTAGATGTCATAGTTTGCACATGTTTAGTGATATGCAACTTCACATTTTCTTTCCTAAATATGAGTTTTCTGAGTATTTCTCCCTAGTGAAAAGTAACTGAGAGGGTCATAACTGAGCAGCTCCATATGCATAAAATTGAAATGGAGTCATATAATATAGAATCACAGAATCAACTTGGTTGAATAAGACCTTTAAGCTCATAAAGTCCAACCATTACCCCAGCACTGCTAAGACCACCGCTGAATCATGTCACTGAGGGCCTCATATGCACGACTTGTGAACACTTGCAGGGACGGTGACTGCAGCCCTGCCCTGAGCAGCCTGTTCCAATGCCTGAGCACCCTCTGGGGAAGGAATTGTTCCTCAGCTCCATCTAAACCTGCCCTGGTGCAG
>JANHGB010046256.1:0-26191 GCA_026283785.1 Coracopsis vasa | reverse complement strand
TGATGAAATCCAGATGATAGAGAAAATTAATATTCTAAGAAGGTCTCATTATGGATTTTTTAACCAGCTGAATAGCAAAAATAAATTTTCATTTTCCTGTTCTCTTTCCTTACATTTTTGTTGTTTTCCAGCTTGCAGTTGGGAATACAGAGATAACTTGTAGCTGGGAAAGTTAGTACACAGCACAGAGTTTGCTTACTGCTGGGCTAGTCTGATAAGAGCAGAGAACTTTTTCTTTATTCCTGTTTGCGACTTTCTCCTTGCCAGCTAATACTATGCTTGGATATTTTTAAGGAAGAAGCAAACCTTTTCCACTCATTAAATGTATTTTTGGCATAGATATTAGGAAATAACTGTTTCAATTTACTCACTGTAAGCTAACACTTCAGGAAAATTGTTTTCTTCTAAGAAGACGTTTTTCTATATTGGCAAATACATAAAAGACTTCTAGAAACCAAGTAAATACTGTGTTTTGCTCAGTGATTTAATTACCAGTCTTGAGCTTTATTATGTATTCACAACGTTGTGGATAGAAATATCTGTCTTCATCTGACAGAAAGTTCACTTTTAATGGAAGTACTAAAGCCACAAAGAAGATGAGAGTTGAATGTAGATTTATCTTCACTGGAGTGTCATGAACATGAAGCAGTGTATGAATAGCAATTTTTGTGAATCTTGCCAGTCTTGTCATTTTGCTCTCGAAGCACAAAACTGAAATAATAGCTTACAGTAAGGCAGGATGTTTGTTTGCCACATCTCTGTACATTCATCTTGACCATGTTAATGGCTCTGTTGTAGTCCAGTGGAACTGGACACTCGCCTCGAGCTGCTTTATGACTGCCAGAGCTATACAGATTTTTCAAGCATAGCTATTCTTTAATTGCATAATTTTAGATTTAAAAAAGATGTACATCAAGTGTTTTCTTCATTCAGAGTTACTTTTTTTTCCTGCAAAGGAAGAATGGAATTACCTGATCTTGAATCAATGGTAGAAAACGTCTAAGATACTTCCTAATAATCTTAATCCTAGTTTACATTGCTTTCAGTTCTGATGGGAAAAAAAACCCCGAATATTTCTGATTTTTATTTCAGTCTTGAGATGTAAGTATTATATGCTGCAGCCCCCCTACATTGACCAGTTAAGTATGAAGAACTTTAGAACAGCACCATTAAGTTAGCCTATCTGCTTGTCATGGTGTTAGTTGGAATAGATTTGGTACATTCTGTGACCTTTTGCTTTACTTCACTGCTGGCACCACAGTGGCCCTGGGATTATTGATGTGCCTCCCCCAGTTTACTTGAAATAAAGTTGATGTGTGTGGTTTTTGGTTGGTTGTTTGGGTTTTTTTTGTTAATAATTTAATAAATAATACTGAATTTAACAGCTCCTGGCTACTTCTGGAGTATGCCTGCGTCAGCAAAGATCTCTGAAGTGTTTATGATAGAATTTGACTGTTGTTTGGCCTTTTTCTCAAGTAGTTTGGATTATGTATAATCTTAAATTTCATGAGGCTTCTGGAGATACCAGGTCTGTTCCGCTTGTGAGACCACTCATCAACTGGAGTTTGCGTTCCAAACACAAAACCAGTTGCGCTGTAACTTACAATTTTTTAAATATGATACCTTCAAAAGTCCAGAAAGATTCCAGGTATCTTTAACACCCCTTAGATAATCGGTTTAATGCAGTGTGTTTTAAGCCTACTCAGGGAGCGCGCATTCGCTGTGCTTTATGTTTTTTACCAGTCAGCCAATATCCTTGGTACGATCCATTTCCTCTGCCTTGCTGCTCTCCTGGGATTCTCTGCCTGAGTTTGGGGGGTGGTGGTTTTCTTTTTGCACTGCTAAACTCATACACTAGTTTTTGATGTGAAGAGCTGGTGAAAGTGGACCTGAGAGTGGAGCAGCTGCTGTCTGTTAATAGTCTTGGTCCCCTGTCATAAGACTTCATCAGCCCTGGTAATGAAATTACAGATGTGACCAAGTGGCTTTGTTGCTAGGCTACCTGTCCTCTGAAAAAACACTTTTTCTCAGCTTTGGCTGGCATTTTTAATGCACCGATTTCTGATTTGAGTACAGTCATTAAATTTCAATATCCTCTCCATAGTTCCTAATCTCTTGCATATTTGTTGGAAGCCCAGTAGCAGAGCTGCATATGCAAGCGTTCCATGTCACAGTGGCTTCTAGAACAATACATTTATAACAGGAATTCTTAAATTGCATGCACAAGTGGATTCTTTCTTTAGTCTAGATTTGTGGATGGTAGTAGGTAGGTTTAACAGAAGTTTCTGAGTCTTGAAAAGACTTCAAGTCAGGAGGATGAGAAGGTGCTATTCTGTATCAGAACCAGTCTATTTATTTACATATTTATTTTTAAGCCCAACAGCAAAACACAATAGTTTTGTCTAATCTTCCTGTTGCAGACTTCAGCAGCTTTGTTTATGTTTTTATGTCAATCAGAATGTCAATTTGAGAGCAGATGGGATTCCTGGGGAAAAGGGTCTTCGGGGACTGACTTTTCAGGTATTGTGGATCCTTATGGGTAGAATGAGCAATTTTGAGATGATCCTTGATCAAGAGAAATGCTACATTAGAAACCAAACTTCACCGTTACTGTGGTCTGAACCGCAAGCAGCTGGAGGTGAGGAGGTATATTGAACAGGTTTTCCTACAGTCATCTTCTGGGCCTGTTCAGACTTCTGCTTTTCAGCGTGGGAAGTCTAGCCTTTAGTTTCATCTAGAACTGCTCTCTGTATTGCAGTCTTGGAGCTTAGCATAGAATAGAAATGGTCTTTAGAGCCAAGTTCTTTTCCCATTTGTGATCAGTACATTAAGAATGCATGCCTCCAATCCTAACACAGTGCATTGCAAATGTAGGAATTTTTCCTGGCCTGACAGTAGTTGGTCTAAAGGAGGATAAACCCAAAGAACGCAACGCTTAATGTTTTCCTGTTTTCTACCTCCGCTGAGGCTAAGTAAACTTGTTTTCCCATTATACTAGTCATTTTGCTCCTATGTACAGCATGTAATGTACAGTATGCACAGCTGACATGGGGTTGCATAAGGACTTGGCAGGTGTCCAGAGTGTTTTGGCTGCATTGCTAGTGGCTGCCAGGAAGTGGCAATGCAATGCAAGGATGAATAAGTACATTTGTTGGGTTGTTTATTTTTAAATTATAGAAGTTTTAGATATCTCGATTTATGGTTGGTTTTGATGTATGCAAGTAATGTGCGTGAACGTATATGTCTCAGATTCCCCTTTCTAGTAAATTCCTTTGATTCCAGAGTCTTTGTAATCTAAACCACTTCTGAATATTCTAGTGTCTTGTCTTTTGAATAAATTAATCTATTCGTATTTTTAGAATGCTTGCTCTTGTATCCTGCCATAAGCTATGGTTCTTGAAGCTGCATGTGGAATCAAGTATAGGAATGGAAAAAATACTGGCTTTCTACATTCACCGGAGGAAAATGCAGTTTTAAAATGCATTGTTGCTAATGGTGACTGTTTGTATGTATGTCAAAATGGCACTGCTGTGTTACCTAGAACTTCGTGCTGTCTTAATTTGTAGGTTCTTGGTCCATTGGAAACCTGTTCCAACAGTATAGTTTGTATTCACTTGGTAGGAATTGGCATTCCTTGTGGATAACAGATCCTAAAAGGCAGGCACAGGGGCCTGTCGTAGCAGCTTCCTAGTACAGACTGCAGTGTAGCTCTGGGAAAGTGGCTAAACTAAGCCTTTCAGTTACCCACCGGGCTGGGGAGATTCCATTGATTTCTGCCAGGAAATCTTTCTCCATTTGTTTATTTCAAGATGGGTTTATGTTGCTTAAATACAACCTTGATTTTAATGGCTTCTTAAAGCTAATGCCATGGCTGCATTATTCTCTCAAGGATGATCTTCCTTTAAGAAGTTGTCATATCGCTTTCCCGTTTTCTTAAGCTCTGTTCATTCTTGTGGAATGAGACAGTTGCCTTCAGAATTTGTGTGATTAAATGTTACACACTTTTCATTGCAATGTGCATTATTGTGTATATTGTGCTTTGTTAAACTTCTGTAGTTACATTAGTTCTTTATAATATTTCTATAATTATAGCTTCATCTTTTTCTTCAGAGCCTGTGATTGGAAGTGCAGTTACATAGTTGGCACTGGAAATGAGAGAATTGTGAAATTAAATCCCTTGGTTTACTTAAACCTCATTCATAAAGCACAAAGTTGTAGAAAACTGTTCTGTTAACTTATTTTGGGGAGTTAAGAGAATTTGAGTGTGACTGGCTTACTGTTTTACTGACCTGCAAGAGGAAATATATCTATGAAATGACCATGCATAATGACTTTTAAAAAGTTTTAAAATAAGTTTGAGGGGTTTATATAGAATTTGTCAGTTCCTGATAATAAAAAATCAATGGCAGTCATAAAGGTTCGAATAATTACAAATTCTGTGAATAATTTCAAAAGTCATATTAGTAGAGATATTTTATAAATGTTAAACTGTAGCATTCAAATGGCAGTATTAATTGAGCCCACTTCTGGAAAAAGTTGTATGAAATTATATTTTAATACACCAACTACATAAATTACAGGAAGGTCATTGTTCCAATAGAAGACTAGTTTGTGTATTCTTGTTTATGCCCTTAACTCTCTGATTTTTACCTGTTTTACTTGAAGATTGAAATTAAAAGCATTTATTGCTTGTAATTTTTGATGTCTTTGACACGAGTTGCTCAAATTGCAAATTTTTTTTTTTTTTTGGCCACTTTTCTGTATAAAACTGAAGGTTTTCAGCTTTTATAAGTAATGGGAGCAGTGAATAACAGGAGCTAATACCTGTTATAAGGATTTAGCCTGACCTTGACATGATTTGCATTGATGTTTTTATGAGCTTTTCTTTCTTCTAGCTTTCCAAGACCAACTTCTCCAACAACAATGATTTTCGGGCTCTTCTGCAATCTCTTTATGCCACATTCAAGGAATTTAAAATGCATGAGCAGATTGAAAATGAGTGTATCATTGGTTTGCTTCAGCAACGTAGCCGGACAGTGTACAATGTACACTCGGACAACAAACTCTCAGAGATGCTTAGCCTCTTTGAGAAAGGGTTAAAGAATGTAAAGGTAAGTAGACTATAAGAAGGATTTGTGTCCTAAGGAGAACATGCCGTGATTATTTCTTACTTCTCAGCTTTCCTGAATACCCTCTGAAAGTGAAGAGGAAGAAGCAGCATTTGTGGTTTCTTCATACAGTAGTGAAAACTTTTCAGTGAGAAACACGAATTCTTTTGCCATTCATCTCAGTGCTAAATTTCTAGTAAAAATTCTTCCCAGAGGTGTATTTTGTGATAGCAGTCCGTTGCTGCATAGTTGGAGGTGGTTTGGAGAGACAACATGGAAGTCTCAAATACAAAGACTGCTAATTGGTCAAAACAGTTTCTGACTACAGAAATAATGTTTTTAATTAATTTGCTAAGAAACCCTGAGAATCTTTTTTTGTGGCATGAAGCATTGTAATGTCACAAACGGAGATGATTGCCACAGTTAAAAACATGAAAAGGTCAAAAGCAGCACATTGTTTTATTCTGTTAGTGAGTCATGTACTCCTTCCAGTAATCCGTTGCTCCGTAATGTTGTTATTGTTCCAGTCCTCAAGAAACTCTAAATGTTATTTCTCCAGATGGCTTTGTAACAACTTGAAGTTGTTAAATTCTTCTCCAGTAGAATCCTACTTGAATTCTGCTGTATCTTTCCTTCGGGGAACCCAATTCAGCTTCTCCTTCCTGCACTCTAAAAACTATGGTCTCCAGTAATAATTTGACATCTCATATTATATTTCTAGTACATGTAGTCCATATTTTCAATAAGAAAAATATTAACTCTGCAATCGATTGATTCCATTTTACTAGGGTTGCTTTTGACCGTGACATCCTGCAGATAGTTTTTTGTTTTTTTTTTTTTTCTTTTCTCCCTGTGCATTATCAAGCCTTAAAATTTGTCTTAAGTTGTTTCCATTAATGAATTGGAAAATGAAGGGAAGTAAAGGAGAGGGGAAGTCGAACACTTGGCTTTGTGTTACACCTTCTCTGATAGGATGCTAGTATTATTGTGTTACTTAAGTGTGGAAAACGAGATTTCTCTAACTCTGTTTAGATATGCTAGCTTTAACTTTTTTTGAGAGTGTGGTTCATTTAACCTGATGGCTTAAGCTTTTTGTTTTCTGTAACAGTCAGGGTTTCTTGATGTTGTAGAAATTTGACAAGAAAAACTTACAACATTTACTGTAAGAGCTGTGAGGAACTTCAGTGTGTTGCAATTACTGGGCAGACTTAAGAACCAGCTTCTTATTGCTGGCGCAGAAAACAGGCTTAACAAACGAATATAGAGGTTGGTCTAACTTCAGCATTTAAAAGTCAGTTATATCTTCATTTAAGAGTTCTTTCAGTTTCCAAAGTAAATGTCTGACTGAATTCTGTTTGTAATTTGGAAGCTGGAAGTATAGAGTAACTAGCGTAAATGTATGCAGCTAAAACTGAAGTGGAGTTGCTGCATCATCAAGTAATTCTTCTGCAAAACATACAAATACTTAGATTAGTCTGTTATTACTTTGAACTTCAGGTGAGACTGTAGATCGGCAGACTTCAGTCTTTGCTCCAAAGTAAAAGTGTGATTAGACAAGTTAATTCATATCTGCTAACAAAATAAATTGGAACCAGGGAGGAAGGGAATACTTTGTTCTGTGCAGTAGCAGGCTGGTACAGACTGTCAGCTTGTCGTGAAACTTTGTAAGTGTACACATTCTTACTATGAAATAAAGCAAACATGCTGCATGCATGGTGAAGACAAAATGGGCGTTACTTTGAAATGCTGGTTGATTTAACAGTTCAGTCCTTGAATGAAAGGACAAGATCAGGTAACAGTTAAATCTTTGCTTTCTTCTCAGAATGAGTATGAACAGCTGAACTATGCGAAACAGCTGAAGGAGAGGTTGGAAGCCTTTACCAGGGATTTCCTTCCTCATATGAAAGAGGAAGAAGAGGTAGGTAAAAATTTTCCTCAAATATTATGTTTATCTCCTTTTGGGTCTGCAATGACTGAATAGAGACAAAAGGGCTTAGAGGTTCAGTGGTGTTTTTATTTATGTCAGTTTGCATTCAGAACTGTGATGTTACTGTTCGGTTCTCTGACTGCAAAGTGACATGTTCTCAAACAGTGAATAAATTGAAAATTTATGATGAAATTCTAGTCCTTTAAAAAATTGATAATAAAAGTCCACTGGGGCTGGGATTTGTTTGAGCAGGTAATTATTTAAGGGGATGTCTAGTAAAACGTAAGGGAAGGAGAAGTCCTGTAAACCAGTGCTTCATGACTCAAACTGACACTCCCAGACAGCCTCTGACCTATATTTGAAACATAGACTAGTACTGCCAGTCTGATGATTTATGGGTATCCAAAAACTGGGAAGCATCTTCTGATGAGAGTAAATCTTCCGAAGTCTGTCCAAGAGAAATCTTTTCTCATGTTTTCATTACTTGCCACTTTGCCTTCCATGTGAGTACTTTAATAAGTTATATTGTCTAAGCAACTTTAATCCCTTCCGTTTTCTGTTAGGGAGAACAGTTGAACAACTTGCCTGAGACTATGCAGTGATCCACTGGCAAGCAGAGAGCTGGAACTCAAAACTTCCATGATCTTGTCCTTGGGTTCACTTAGTGTATGACATGTTTTACTTGGAGAGTATCTGAAACAGGAAATTCTGTGTTGGTAGGTCTGTGTAACATTATCAACTTTCTCCATAAGCATCAGACTTTTTTTCCTTTGCTTTAGGTTTTTCAGCCAATGTTGATGGAATACTTTACTTACGAAGAATTGAAAGATATTAAGAAGAAAGTAATTGCACAGCACTGCTCACAGAAAGAGGCTGCAGAATTCAAAGGTCTTAATAAGTGGAATCAAGCAGAAGAGCTTCAGAAGGTCTTTAAGTATTCTGTGGACGAGAAGGCAGATCAAGGTGAAGCATCTGATTAAAGTAGTTTTCAGACTGCAGTTTTTATCTCAAAAGCCACACCAATATCTTACCTAAAGTTACATACAGGCAGATAAAATAGTTTTTATAAAATGGGAGTTTTTTCAAACCGGTTTTGAAACTTCAGAAACTTTACTGTTTGGTACAGGCTTCTTTGCAGGTCATAATGTAGATAATACTTCACTGTTTACCTGTTTTTCCACATTCTTCCTTCCCTTCCATGGTAATATTTGATGTAACAGGCAAAAAATAATAATTCTAATTTCATGCCTCCATAGAAATGGTATTTTTTATTTGCAGACTCTGCATTTAAGTCTTGGTTTTCAGGACTGCTTTTGAGCTTTTCTTTTGATGGCTTAGTAACACAGAATAGTTAATCAGCTGACAGTATTTCAAATGAAAAGCAACTCACTTTACCTAAGTCCACTGCCTAACTTCTCTGAGCCTCTCAGGAATCGGAAGGGAAGAAACTGTGTGTGGGGAGTAATGCAAGGGAATAAATCTGCAGCATGTTAGTAGGTCAGATGAAGCGTGCACTCTTAGAGTAGGTATTTAATTTGCGTTCATCTGTAACTACCTTTCTTGATGAAACTTGGAATAAATGGATAACTACTGAAGTGCACTGTCAGGCTTGTTTTATGACTGTTGAAGCAGCCAAAGTTGTCTGTATTTACAGTTTTTACTTAACTAACAAAGAACAGATAATGCCCCAAAGAATGGGAATTAATGTACTGAAGGTGTAATACAGGGGTGTGAAACTGGTAACTAGAGCAAGTCCTCATAAACTTTGTGGTGTCGTAAGATGTGGTGCTCTCGTTAGAAAAACTTGAAAAACTACTCTGTAATGAGATTATTTTTTTTTTTCTTTTAAATGAAACTTTACTTCTCTTATCTACTGAACTGGTCATTTTCTGCCCTCCAGGTGAAGCCTTCAGAAAAGATCATGGTCCATGGTGTGAAATACTAGAGTCTGAGCAGATGAAGTGACAGAAGTAGCCTTATGGCATAACTTGCTGTTAAGTCGAGCTGGAATAGCAGTTTGGGACAGTAGTAATTCTACAATGGTTGTGTTCTAGTCTTTAGGGAGAGGGAAGTATGTGTCCTGCATTCATTTTTTTAAAAATAGAAGAAAAATAACATGCTTTGCAGTCCAGTGCAGTTTTACCTGCATTCTAGTGTGAAATTTTCTGTAGTTTGCTTGCAGCAACTTGCGAGATGTACGAATAACTACATTGATTCATCAGGTGAAACTCTTAATTATATTTTTTGAAGTAGCAGTAGACTGTCACAGGGTAAAGTTTACCTTGCGCTCACTTTTGAAGCCTCTGTGCAAAAAAACCCCTGATGCTTGTCTCACTGTGAAGTCTATGTACTTTTTGTTCTAAGCTGAAAAGCAAATCCCTACTAATTTGTAAAACCTGCTCTAAGGACTCCTGAAAACTATTTTAGGGTTTTGGGGTTTTTTTTCTTCAAGTCAGTTGTCCTTAAAACATTAAAAATCCTCTTCAAACAGCAAAACCCACATTAACCAAAGCACTGAATTTGTAGTTTTATGTAGTTTGCAGCTCTCGCTGGACTATGGGAAAAGGGAGAGCGATTGGAGATAGTTCCCACTGCTGTCCATTGAAGTATTAATTGCAGTGGTCCCATTTTAGTCTCTAACCTAATATTTAGTATCACTTTACAACCTGAATGGCTCATCACCATTCAGAAGTTAAAATTAACTGTCTATGCCAGTAGTTAGTTAGAAATAAAATGTGAGGCAGCTGCAAAGAGTGAAGCACAGACTTCCTGCTGTGTCCCAGTCAAGAGCTTGAGCGCTTTCAGTGAGAGTGGTCCCAGCTGGTAGATTCTGCATGTTAGCACTGTTTCCTGGGAATGTGGCAAAGCAGGTATAGATTTCATCAGTGACAGCAGTTATTTTTTTTCAAGCATTTCATTTTTAGCAGATACTGCTTTCATCTCACTGTGATTGGGTAGCAGCAGTTGATGTTTTTCCAGGGGCGTTTTTGGACCTCTGGGGGGTCAGGGTTGGAAGAAACTATCCAGTTGAGAAAATGGCACACAGAAAACTGAGCTGATCTTTTTGTTTGTTTAAGGTGTTATACAGTGAAAGCTTTTTAAAGCCATACCTATTTTTTCTCAACTCTTTTGCCAAGCAATAGTTTGACATTTTTCCAGACTTTTTTTTCTCATTGCTCTTGTCAAAATGTGAGTTCCACTACTATTGTTTAAAGCTGTGAGGCTGTGCTTCAATTAACACATGCTTTCTGTATTTCAGAAACCGAAGTAACAGGGCATACCACAAATATTACTAATCTTCCTCCTGAAGTAATGCTGACCATTTTCAGTTACCTTAACCCCCAAGAGTTATGTCAGTGTAGTCAAGTAAGCACTGAATGGTCACAGCTGGCTAAAACTGGATCTCTCTGGAAGCATCTTTACCCTGTTCGCTGGGCCAGAGGTAAGTTAAATTTAATTTAACTCAGAATTTCTGAGTCTATGAAAGAATGTTTTAGTATAGGCCATCGTGTACAGTGAACATGACAACTGAGCATGCTTGAAGGATGTGCACCCTTCTGTCAAGGATGATAGTGCCCAGAAACTTGGTTAAAGGTTAAAAATACACAAAACATACTTCCATCTTGTGGAATTAAGAAACTAATTAAACTAACTAGCTAATTAATTAAACTAATTAATTAACTAATCAATTAAAAAATGATCCTGGTTGTAACTCATGAGTAACTTTTGTATACTAACCGTTGATTAGTTTTGCTGAGGTTTGTTTGCTTGTATGAATGCTAACAAGTATGTTCACTAATTCAACACCTTAATTATGATTTAAGAGTTTGAGCAGTTTTAAATTATAAATGCTGCTGTTACACCTATATCAGTAAAATTTTTATTTCATTAAGTTAGTAGGTAGAAATAAGATACATAGCTGCAGAACAGAAGTTTAAAACAAATGGAGCTAACACTTCCCTACCATCAATTCTGAATTTGCATATTCAAACTTCAAAGAAAACTGCATGAACATTAGTTTTAGTGTTGTTTCTTCAGATATATTGCTTCAATAACTACTGCTGCAGTAAGGACTAAGTGGTATTTTATAGCTTTTGTTTCTCAAACTCTCCTGTTAATTAAAATATCCTGTTGAGAAGTGTAATCTTCGCAGAAGTACCTGTTCAAATAGACAAAACAATGTGTATTCCAGTGAGGCCAGTTACAAGTCATCTGAGTATATTTGTAGCTTTAAATATTTCTGTTATCCCATATTTATATGAGTATTAAACAATGGAATATGGCATTGTTGTTTTCTGCACTGATGAGAACTTTCTCTTAACTTTTTTTCTCCCCCCTTCTTTTCTGGGGGACTTGGGGGTGAGCAGGTGATTGGTATAGTGGTCCTGCAGCAGATCTTGAGATGGAACCTGATGAGGAATGGGTGAAAAATAGAAAAGATGAATGTCGTGCTTTCCAGGAATGGGATGAAGATGCTGACATAGATGAATCTGGTAGGTAAATTCTTGTTAATTTTTTTTTTCCCTGAAGGTTATATAGTTGTAAGAAATAAATGTGTAAAATAGTCTTTTCTGTAAAATCAGTTTAAAGTACAGATTCTGTCATAGTTGATACCAGTACATTAATGACTAATGCAAACTTATGTTCTGTCTAGATTAAATGCTTACTAAGCAAAGTAGACTTACATTGTAAGAATGAACTTGTGAAGTTTTGTCTAGCAACTACTTAGGGTTCCTTAAAGGAGTACTCTTTTTTTTCCTCATCTTCATCTCATCCTGATTCCTGGCTGGGTGAAGAAACAAATGGAGTGGGGGATAAGGGCAGGGGCAAGCAAGCAGTGGGTTTTAGTGAGCTGAATGAATTCATCTAAGAAAGAGCAAACATGAGTGCAGGTAGAAGAGTTATAGGGATGTGTCTGGAGTTAGGAAGGAGATAAAAGCCAGGCTTCCTCTTTTCAGGAAGTTTGGATGAGTCATCTTACAGCCTAATGCGTTCTAGGCTTAATTTAAAACTTGTAAGCTTGTTACATCGCAGGATGTGAATGCCCTGTGAGATAGTATTTCAGTGTATAAAGCAAGTCAGGGGAAACAGCTGCCCCAGACAGCCCTGAGCAGTATGTAATCTGTACTAAATATTTCTCCAAGTCCCTTAGTCATAATTTTCTGTGAAGACTCATGGTGTTTTACTTGCTGTTTGGAGCTAAACTCTTCAGGACTGTCAGAAAGATAAGCAGGTATTTTTTTAAAGATGAGGCTTAAGCAGTACATCGGATTCAGCAAAAGTTTGTTGTAAGGTACTTTCTGAAACTTATGCTTTGTTAAGCTTTCTTTTAGTTTTCTGATAACTTGTTTGATACAAGATGACAATGTGAATTCCAAATGACACAAAGAATATTAATAACTATTTGGCTATATTTTGCAGAAGAAGCAGCTGAAGGTTCACTTGCCATTAATATAGCACAGATGGAAAAACGTTTACTTCATGGCTTAATTCATAATGTCCTGCCGCATGTGGGCTCCTCAGTGAAGACGTTTGTATTGGCCTACAGCTCTGCAGTGTCTAGCAAAATGGTATGTCCTTTGAAACTGGCATTTAATCATTATGGCTATGTAGCCTCTAATTATTAACTGATGTGCTTCAGTTTAAAACACAGCACTTGGGTAATGAAAATCAGTTGCAGTTCAAGAGAACGTTAATTTGTATGTTGTCTCTTGACACTATGTGAGCCTTACTGGCTTGTGTCTTTACTTATTATTTTCCTTTCCCTTTACAGGTTAGACAGATCTTGGAGCTTTGCCCCAACTTGGAGTATTTGGATCTCACTCAAACTGGTATTTCAGACTCTGCATTTGAAAGGTTAGATAATTACTGTTTCCTTAAAAAAGTACTATAAAAGAGCAGCTTTCTGAGGGGGATAAGGAAACATTCAAACTTAGTCCTTTGCCAATAAAGGGAGAAATAAGAGAAATCACATTCAAGATTCACACATAACTAAGAACTAAACCACAGTAGCAAATCACTAAACTAGTAAGTGAAGCATGTAACGTAACGGCCATTCAGAATGCTTTGTCTTCACTATTGGGTATGTATTATCTATCAATCTGTAGCTATCTGTAGCAATAACTGTGTTTTGTTTTAGTACTAACAACTTGAAATTGTCCATAGATTTTTGTGGAGTCATGCAGTTAACAGTAGTTCCCTTGGTCTGATATTGGTAGGGCTCGGAATACTGCTGCTCAAGATGCTGAGCAAATGGTAGGCAAAACTCTAATGCTTAGATATAGTAACTGTGAATTCTTGAGTTTTACTGAAGCCTGCAGAAATGTCATTGGTGTCAGTGGGATGGTGCATGAATGCAGAGCCTGCACTAATGGGTCTTACTGTGATACTGAAACTCAGTGGCTGTTTCATTGTTCAACACCTGCATCATATAGGGCTCTCAAATGTATGCGTTAACAACACAGATAATTTTACCAGAATAGATGCTGGCAACAGCACTCTGCAGTTTATGCAAGAAGTTTTAGTTGAAATAAAAGCTTTATGGAATTTCTGTGGTTCAGAAATCAATCTTTGTGAGCTTTTGTATATACAAGCATATATATATAACACTTGGAGTATCAGATCTGCCTTGTCTAGGGTATTTAAATATTCTGTGAAGCAGTAGAGGTATTTTACTTGTGGAAATATTCTTCTGTGTATTTAGCCTTAACACCTGTTTCTGAACAGAAACTAAAAACCAACTAAGCACACCACTTTTTTCCCCAATTTCAGTTGGTCTTCAGTTGGTTATTGTCAAAATCTACGCCACCTTGATCTGTCTGGATGTGAAAAAATCACAGATGTGGCTATAGAGAGGATTTCCAGAGCCCTGGGTATCATATCAACTCACCACACCAGAGGTATTCTGAAAAGCTGCAGAAACAGGAATGCTAAGACTTCGTGGAAGAACAGAGAGGTTACTCTGCAGTCCACCAAGAAGTATAATCGTTTGCATGAAATCAGCAATGAAAACCTCATTGAGGGAGGAGACAGTGAGGAGCAGTGGACTAAACCTGACAGCTCAGAAAGCTTCAATTCTGCTTATGTGTGGATGCTAGATGCAGAGGATTTAGCTGACATCGAAGATGCTGCAGAATGGAGACACAGAAATGTTGAAGGATTTTGTATTATGGAACCAACATCCCATTTTACTTGTTCTGCATCGTGTTACAATAGAGACATTTACGGATTAAGGACTAGAGGGTGGCAGCAGCACTGTGCTTCTACTGACTTGATTTACTGCGGTCACTCATTTTGTTGTGCTGGGACAGCACTAAGAACTATTCAAGCACTCCCAGAGTCCTCTGCACTGTGTAAAAAACCAACAAGGACTAAGCAGTCAGAGAAAAAAGACTTGGCGTACTCTGGGAGTGACACAGCAGATGAAGAGACTGCTCGAGTACTTCAGTTTCTCAGTCTGTCTGGATGTTACCAGATCACAGACCGTGCTCTCAGGTGAGGAGACATTGTACTTCTATTTGGTGAGTCATTCTGGGGTGCATCTGCCTAGTTTCAGCAGGAAGATTTTTACTGAAGAACATCTAAGTTTTAAGCATTCTTTGCATCTTAAAATATTTACAGTTCCCAACTTGAAAACTTCTCCTTTGTGGAATAAAAAGAAATAAAAATATTTCAGACATGTACTCTGAAAGTCAAATATTTTTGTGAATTTGTTGTTGTAGGCTGTCTAATGTTTTTAGTTCTGAACTTTAGTGATTTCATGTTAGGAAATTGTATTGATTCACTATTTTTTTTCATTATGCTTGTCAATGCATTTGAAAATGTATAAAACTGGAGTAACATCTTGGTCAGCCTATCTAGAAAATGGCATAATTTATGGACAGGCTGGATCAGTGAGCTGAGGCCAGTTGCATGGGTTCAGCAAGGCCAAGTACCGGGTCCAGAGCTCAGGCCACAATAACCCCATGCAATGCTCCAGGCTTGGGGGAGAGTGACTGGAAAGCTGCTTGTGGAAAAAGACTTGGGGGTGCTGATTAACGGAGCCAAACATGATCCAGCCTTGTGTCCAGGCAGCCAAGAAGGTCAATGACATCCTAGTCCATATCAGCAATAGCGCAGTCAGGGCCAGGGCAGTGATCATCCCCTTGTACTGGACACTGGTGAGGCTGCACCTGGAATACTGTGTTCAGTTCTGGGGCCCTCACTACAAGAGAGACATTGAGGTGCTGGAGTGGGTCCAGAGAAGGGCAGCAAAGCTGGTGAGGGATCTGAAGCACAAGTGTGATGAGTAACGGCTGAGGGAAGTGGGGTGGTTTAGTCTGGAGAAAAGGCTCGGGGGCACCTTATCGCTCTCTACAACTGCCTGAAAGGAAGTTGTAGCAAGGTAGATATGTACCTGTGGCACTTAGTGACATGGCTTAGTGGTGGACTTGCACTAGCAGTGCTGGGTTAATGGTTGGACTTGATCTTAAAGGTCTTTTCCAACCTAAATGATTCTGTGGTAATTTTCTGTTTGCATCATATTAAATATGACTTCATGTAATAAAGGAGGAAAAAAGTTGACTTGAACATTGAGATGGCTTCAAGAGCTAAAAAATTTCCTCTGTGTGATACTTGCTATTGATATTTTGTATTGTGTCAGGAAAATGTAGTACTGCTTTACAGTGAAAATGGGATGATGCTGAAGTGCTTGCATCCACCTGCTCAGGTGTACTGCATCACTTAGGACTAAGTAAAGCTTCTTGGAATAGGAAGAATTCTGTATGCCTGCCTGTACTGTATGCTGTAGTCAACCAAGAAACAGTGTGAGTTAATTTGTTTCTCTAGGAGACTTCATCCCCATTTGAAGTTCAGAAGTACCAGCTGTTTTAATGTCTCCCTTGGTGGTGGTTCTGACACTCTTTCACTCACCAGTTAGTCTTGCTCAGAGTAGGCTTCGGATAACTGTGCTTCCTGTTTGAGCTTGTTGCTGTTCCAGTGTTGGTACTGCTGAGTTTCATTAGGTGCTGATTAGGTCATGCTGTGTGTGGTTTGCATGTTACTGCTCTGTTTCGTGACTTGGTAATCCAGGACCAAAGGGAGATTTGTTCATTGAGTCATGGGAAGAGTTTAGTTGTGGTACTGGTTTCCCTTTGGTGCTGTTTAGAAAGAAGACTGCATCTAAGACCTGAGAGTATGCTGCAACAAGTGCTTCTTGCACTTACCAGAGTAATTTTGCATCCTTGAGGAAAGAGAATGTCTTGGATCTGTAGCTTGGTGATTCAAGCCTGGTGCCTTTTTCAGGTGTGAGAGCTTGTTTGTGATTGAACTTGCCCTGTGAGTTTGTAGACACACTTGAGTGACTGCTCAGGTGTGATACCTCCTTGAGGCTGTTGCATCAGCAGCCAGACTGCACTCAGAGGAAAAATAAAGAGTTCTGCATGAATAATAAGGTGGTCTGTTGACAGACTCTCTGCTGTCAGTCCTAGGGAACTACAAATTTGGATTCCAAAATAATTTTAACCAAAAAAAAGATCAAACTTTTGGAAGTGTAGTGCAGCAAACGAGTGTCATGTTTTCAGGGTGAATTGAAGAATATTCATCAGTTCGGAAGGGTTGCCAAAATCGGTGGTGACTTAGAGAAGAATGTTTGGTATTTCCTTGAAGTACTTGGTCACCTCTGGAGTCATTCATGAACAAAGTTATTTACCATTGAAATCTGTCAGAAGGAAGTCTGTCTAGTTTCTCTAGAAATCAGTTCATTTTTCAGGTCTGTTATGCAGCTTCAGGGGTGATCCCCTTTATAAGGTATGAAACTGTCAGGTTTAAAACGACATTGTTTATTACAGGTCTGGTTTGGTTTGGTTTGTTTGTTTGTGTTTTGTTAGGAGACACTGTTAAATCCATGACTTGGTGACTGGTGGAGTACTTGTCATTCTAGGCTGTGTGGGCTCTTAACACCTCTCTTGTGTCTGTTAACAGGGCGTTGATGCTGGGAGGAGGACTGCCGCATTTGGAACACCTTAACCTCTCCGGTTGTCTCTCTGTTACTGGTGCAGGCCTGCAGGATTTAGTTTCTGCATGCCCTTCTCTAAAAGATGAACACTTTTACTACTGTGACAACATTAACGGTAATGTCTTTTTATGAAGGTGTGATGCTTTTCTGGGGACCAATGTTTGCTTGGTTTAAGGACACTTAAAACCAAAAAGAACGACCAGAACACCACTTTTCTTGCTTGGCTGTGTAGCACTGAGTTTCGCACATTAATTATGAAATAACGACTGTTAAGTCAGATTTTCCTCATTTGTTTTTTTGAGTTTTTTTTTTCCTTGACACTAGTACAGTTCTATATTACCTAGAAAGGTATTTTTAGTCTACATACTTTAGCTTAGCGTAAGTTATAGGGGCTAGAAAGTAAGTCTCCATATAGCTAGCACACACTTGTCCCCTCTGTATCTTCCCTGTAGACTGTGTAGTTGCATGTTTTCTTTACAGTCATAAATTCATACAGAGACCTCGCTAGATTGGTAGCAAAGCGGTGATTTTTAGGCAAGGAATTACTTGTATTTTGCTGTGCAAACCTCCCATATTCCAGTAGTTTTGATGTAGGATACTTTTGATCCTACCATCACAATTTAGTTTTCTGGCTTTGCTTGACTCAGCAACTTAGAGATGGATTTAAGCTGGAGAAGGATCTGGATAAATGTATAAAATGTTTATGGTGCAAGTGTTTTCACCACTTTACCACACTGGAATTCAGTCTGTTGTGTTAGGTCCAGTAAGCATTCATAGTGTGAGAGATGGGAACCGTGGTGTGACTTGTATTCCTTGTGTGAATTTAAAACAGGTAAGTGCAACAAAAGGGAAGGGAAAAGGAGAATAACAACTGAGTTCACAGGAGTGTAAGAGCTAATTGTGCATAAAACAAAATTACATTCCCTGGTAGTTCATGATGTTCAGCTTAATTTGCATCTCTGTTGAGCTGCAGCCACAGCAGGGTGCCAGAGGCTTGGTACTACAGCTAAATCTGTACTGACATTTGGGTATTCAATCTATTGAAATTGATTTCAGATGATGCACTTGGATTGGATGCTTATATTAGAGGTGAAAGGATTAAATAATATTTTGCTTCCATCATTTTTTTTGCACTTCTTTATGCACTTTTTGGGCGCTGCTGTTTGTTTTCCTTTTGAGACACTTGCTTTTTGTTACTTCCTTTGCTTCCATCTAGACTGCAGCTTTTAAAAATCTTCTGACATTTCAACCTGAAAATGCTAAGGTTCCTTTTTTTAAGATTCTTCACTGACTCTCCTTTCTGCGTTGTGCTGAGTTTAAAGGTGTCTTCAAAGACCAGTTAAAAGCCTTTCCCTTTTATATCCAGTTCCTTGCTGTTTTTCTTCTGTTTTCACTTCTGTCAGTAATACCAGACTTGATGTTCTGGTTTGTCTTCAGATGTTTCTGTTTTCTTTCTTCATCCCTAAAATACACTGTGTCATATTAGTATTTAGTTTACAAAGCCAGAATCCCTTGTGTGAGTCCACCACTTTAAAGTTTGGCTGTTCCCTAATATCCTCAAGATATTATTTATATTTGAAAAGAATACTGTTTGGGATTACCCTTTAAAGTTGACCTGATCTTCTTCCTGTTTATTTCCTTCCTTTTATTTACTGCCTCCTGGAAGCTGTGAGCCTTATAAGCTCTGCTTGGTTCTGTAAAGCATCATGCATGCCTTTGGATGAACAGTTCCTGCTGTAGAGAGAAATCAAGAGGAGATTGAGGCTGTAATGCTCGTGACTTCTCCCATCTATTGAGAAATAGTAGCATCTCAGAAGTTTGTGGCTGTTTTCTATAAGAAGGAAGTAGATAAAAACTTAAAGTGATATCCTAAGCAAAATCCTAAAGTGGGAAATGACCTTTTATAACTGAATCCCCCACAGTTTTATCTGGGTACTGTTCTTTGTATTTTCACTCAAATTCATTTTGATGGGGCTATTAAGTGCAGAACTAATGCCTTATTCTGCTCTGTGGGCAGCAGGATTTCTGCAACAGCTTGAGCTATTTTTGTATCACTTGGTGTTTCTAAAGTAACTGTAGGGAAAGCAATAGCTGTGTCATTTAAATCAGTCCCTGTCTGTTTTGTTACTTTGCACATACATAGATTGTGTTATTAACTGCTGCAGAAAGATTCCTGCTTTGTAAGCTTGTAGAAAATAATTCCATAATTTTCTTCACCTACCAGTTTATCAGGGATTATTTTTGGGGAAGGAGATGAGTTCTGGGATCATTTTGGAAAGCCCATCAGTCTTGCAGAACAAAAAATGAAGCCAACAGCATGGAATTTAGCCATCTGAATAAGAAAGATATCACTTTGTTATCTGCTGATAAATCAGGGCTTTACTTTCACCTACAGCCTGTTTTCAGATGTTTTTGTCTATAAACACTGAGCCTGAGGGCCCTTCAGCTTCATTGGATTTTCTTTGTGGAGGGCTTGCTGGACTTGCTTGCTAGGCATGTTTGTAGTTTTTAGCATTTCAAGTGCTGATCTAACCATAGTTGCTCTAAAAAGGTAGGGCAGCTGTGGTTAGATCCACTCAGTTGGGTCTGAGTCACAGCCTGCTGCTGCACAGCAGTAATAAGATGCAGATTTTAAGAGCAGAGGCCATGAATTTGCACACACTTCCAAATCTGTTTTGCTTGCTGTTAGTATGACTTCAGTTCTTGGTGTGCATACTAATGTTCAGGATCTCTACTTCTGTTCTGCTCAACACTGGAGACTTGGATTTAGATAATCCTCAGCCGCAGCTGAAAACAAATCTGTCAGTATATAACCTTCCTAATGGCTGATTTTGTTTCATGTCTCAAGCACATTTGGTCAGTAAGAAAAAATAAATGTTTGAGTTGTCTTTTGCTGCATAAAGTTTGTATTTCCCCGTGGGCTGTTTTGTCCAGCTGTGTTCAATCTCCTTGCTGGATACTCTTTTTTGAAGGAATGCTGTCAGCTTCAGGATTGGAAAAATGGAGCTCCCTAATTTCTGCAGCAGTTGCCCTTTGAAGCTTTTACATATGATTCAGTTTCTAGAGTTCTTAAATGATGGAGTCCTCAGGTGCTTAATTAAAGAAATAGGGCGTTAGTGAAATGAAGTCGTGGTAATTCTGATGATTCAGTCTTCTGGCATTTTGAAATTCACTGCTCACAGTTTGAGCTGTCTTCCAGCAACGGAGCCAAGACTTTGCAATTTCTCTTAAGATTTATGGACTCCTGTGTACAGATTCATATGGGAATGCATTGTTGTTAGACTTAGAGAAACCAGCTCCTGAGTTCTACAGATAACCAAGGTGCTCTCACAAAGGTGTGTAAGAGTAACTTTACCGAAGGCTGATAAAGAGCAGCACTCACTAAACTCAGGTTTGACTTTAGGATTGCATTCATGTTTTTTTCAAAGGTAAAACTTAATCTGATGGCTCTTTTTTAGTAATTCTCTTGTATTACTGTTGCTACATTACTATCACATGCAGTATGCAGTATTGATGATGGAGCCTCTCACTGGTGGCAGCTTTGAAAAAGAATTGTCTTTCCTTCTTCCCTCCTTTGTGTTCCTTGCAGCTCACTCTTCCTGCTTTCCTGTGGCCAGCATTAGCCTTTCTGTAGCTACCTTGTAAATTCAGTCAAGAACTTCTGCCCCTCAAGCCCTCTTCTCTTTTCCTAAACAGGTCAGGGATCCATCTTGCTATAGACCACATGAATGTTTCTGCCACCACAGGCGAGAGCTAGAAGAAGTGGCTGAAGGGATGTTGTGGTGGCAGGCAGTTGTCGTGGCTGGAGGGGTTCTTTCACCATGGTCATGGTCTGGGCTCTCATGTATTCTTGGTGAAATGCCTAACTTCTTTCTAGAAAACTTTAGCTAATATTGGTTTCACTAGTACATGTAACAAAGTGGAGTAATGCAATAGCTGTGCTCCTCTTATATTGCAAGGCATGTTTATATGTACTTTATTTGAAAACAGAGCTGTTCATCGTGAGTAAACAGGCCTTTATTCTGGGTCACCTGAAGCATCCGAGTCATCGGATGTGCACATAAAGAGCCTTACAGTAATCCAGTTTAGAGGTGACTAAACCAGTAAGGTAGGCTGTAGCAGGTTAGATGAGAATGGATTAACTTTGCTTTCCCAGGTAAACCAGCCCGAAGCACACTGCACTGCTAGCACTTGTTAAGTCATCAAAGTCAGTAGAAAGAGAAGGGACCCTTCTGAAAGTCATTCAGCCCCATTCTAAGCAGATCTGAAATGACTGTCTTGTTCACTGGGCAATATAAGAGGAACTGTATACAGTTACCATATTGCTTAACCTAGTGCATCAGTGAAGCGAGATGAAATGGAGGCCCTGTATATAGTGTCCAAAGGAAACATGAAAGAATGTTTTTTGACAAGATTAAAGAGGTCATTTGAGCTCAAACAGATCATTTGAAAACAAAGTCCAGTCTAAATGAGGTCAGTAGTAAAGACTGGGGAAATCAGAGATTAGGAAGCCAAAGAGATGTAGCCAGAGTCAATTGTAGTAATTAGAGCTAGGGAAACAAAAACACGCTCTCTCTGGCTATCAGAAGCAAAGGCATTTGAATTTTGCTATCTATATCAAATGTAAAAAGAACAAGGAGGGCTAGGCCATTTATAGAGGAGATAAATGACTTGTGATGGAGGAAATAATTGACATGTCGAAACATAAATGAAATGCGTCATAATCAAATAGCCTTACTTTTCAGTAATTACATTTTGCACTAATGACACTTACTACCTTGTAGTAAGAGTGTAAAATACCCTCCAAATTATGGGAATTGCCTGTACATGCTAAGAAAAAATTTCACTGTGGTGTGGTTAATGTCATTTGCCGTTCAGTGCCTAATAAATTAGGAAGTGAATCTATAAACTTTTCGGATGGTGCAGTTTACTTTGACATTTCTAAGTTTTTGAGATTTTAAGTTGCTATGGGACTGTTTAAAAACTGCAAGGTAATTAAATGATAGGAGGAAAGGGCAGGGCTTAATGGTCACTTTTCAGGATGGATAGGAATCTAGAAGGTGACATCTCTCCCTGTCTTCCCCTGTGTTGTGGCCTGTCCCCCTAGTCCCACCCTGCAGTTCTGTGCTGTGATCGGTCTCACCCAGCATTTCCATTGCTGTTGTGGTGTAAGAGATACACACGGTAAATTCCATGGTTTTGTGTGGTACTGGGCTGCTGAAGATTTCCAGAAGGACCTCTTACGAGCTTCAGTACAGCTGTATGTATGTTATATGTATGTGGTTGGGAATAATCAAACTGTGATTGCATGAAGCTGAATTCAGAGCTGGCAGTTGCAGTGTGCAGACAATGGTTTCAGAGAGCTGTCGGTGCTAATTCTGAGATCTTTCTTGTTTGCAGCAGCAGCCAAAAAAGTCACCACTGTTACGAGTCATCAGGGTGTTGAGAACAAGATAGTGTTGCTGCATGGTCCTGGAAGCCTTGGGGCACTCACATTTGGAGTACTGCATGTGGTCTTCCTGTCTTGAGTATATGTAACAGAGTTACAGAAGATACAGGTCTACTAAAAAGAGTTAGGGAACTGAGCAGCTGTCTTGCAAAGAGATGCTCAAAAGGCTGGAATGCTTCAATCTGGGAATGGGAAGGCTGAAAGGGGGATGGCTGCTTACAGAACTGGAAAGCAGTAGGTGAGGCCAATGTGCAACAGTAACTCCAAATTCTGCAGTATCAGAGCCCAGTGACCATAGATGAAGTGGGCAGGTGATTGATTTAAAACAAATGTAACAGTGTGGTGGACCTCTGGAACTCGGTCCTGTCAGAGTTGTGGAATCACTTAGGAAGAGGTTAAACAAGTGTATGCAGTACTAAGCCATAAACAAATACTACAGGGAGTGGACTTTAATGTCCCTACTACAACAGTCAGGTATGCTGGGAAGACGTAAAAGGTGCGCACGATAAGTGTATGTTGTCTCCGTAGATAACACTTGCTGTTTCCAGTGATTGAAGGTAGTGTTAGCTGTACATTGGTCAGACCTAGAAGTGCAGGTTTTATGTTCCAGTTATGAGCATGAGGAAGATAATTCTTAAAATGAGCAAGAAAAGGATGGAAAACAATATTGAAATATACGGAATATCCCCTTCCTTGGGATGTCGTGGTTCTGTACATAACTCTGAACTGTAGAACTGTGCTTCTGTAACAAGCATTTTACTAGAAATGTGACAGTTGCTTCAGAATTACTGATGTGCTGCTTAGCTGTGGCAATGATGAGGAAGGTCAGCTACGACTTGGAAAATGCTGCTGCACAGGACATGCTCTGCTAAACCAGCTTTTCAGAAGCACCGGGTCTCCTTTTTAAAGGACTTATGAAGAGCCTTTCAGACTCTGGCTCGTAAGTGACTTGGAGGATCAAAGTCTAGTTCAGGTGAATAAAGATTTGAAAAGGAAAATGAGTTTACTGACAAATGGAAGTTTACTATTTTGCATACTGTAACCATTGTCCCTCCTTGTAGCTTCAGGTTTGTTTTATTCAGTCTCATGCATGTTAACTTAATTACCTTGTACAGTATTGCTCATCGGTGTGTCGCGTGAAGCAGAAAGCTGATTTGCAGACACCAGGTTCTTGGAAATTAATTATGACTTCGAATCACTGCTCAAGAGGAAAAAAACAAGCCAGACATAGCATGGTGCCCTAGTTCATTACATGGTTTTGCTAGTCTTTTCTAAATGCATTAAAACCACCTTAAATATTCTTTGATTTGTCTCGGATACAAAGGAGGGGAATTTGGGTTGTTCTGGTTAGGTGTTTCCCAGCTTTAGTTAACTCTGCAACCCACTTCCAGTTTATGTCGGGTGCCAGAGTTCAGACAACCTGATTGTAAATGTTTGTGTTTCTAAAGCAGGTTGCAGGAAATAAAATCCTGTACTAATAAATGTAATAGTTTCTTATCTCATGATCACTCTAACATTTCAAGTTAAAGGGCTAACAGTAAGCAAAGGTAAGTGGAGGTGGGTAGAATCACCATGTTGGTTTGTACTGTCTGTGCTCACAACTCTTTCTTTCTCAATGGCTAGTTTTTAGCCCTACAGTTTCTGGTAACTGCAGTGATACAAAAGGTTGATTCTTCTCTTTAGTTTTTGAATATCCAGTCAGACTGTGTGAGGTCTGGCCAACCAGGAAGTGTTCATGGCAAAAAAAAACTTTGACTAAAAACCTGTTTCCATTATGGTGGAAATTGCTTTGGAGATTATGGCTGCTTCGGTAGTGCCATGAGGTTGTTGAGTTTGATAAACGGGCATTAAATATGTATTGTGAAAATACACCTCAATTCTGAAAGCGGGCTGTGAGAGCTTGCTGAAGCTTGCTGGTGTAATGCTGCTCATCGTACATCTGTGTCACTCTCAATGTGTTACCTTCATGGGACTAAGCTACTAGAGCACAAATTGAGGTGCTTATACTGTGCTAGTGCTGACCGTGTTTCAGACTTCACAGTGCTGAATGAAGTTTAGTGCAAGAGTAGAAATAAGGAGACACTTCCTGAATCACCGGGTTCTGAGGATTCTGGATCTGAGCAAATGGCCTTTTCTCCTCCTCACATATGCTCTGTTTTCATGCAGGTCCTCATGCTGAAACCGCCAGTGGATGCCAGAATTTGCAGTGTGGTTTTCGGGCCTGCTGCCGCTCTGGCGAATGACCGCTGACTCCTGATCTTTCAGTCTACTTCATTTAGCTGAGCAGGCTTCCTTTCATGCACTTTACTTACAGTTCGCATCTTGTGTTAACAATCCTTGGAGTGAGATTTGTTCTACTAGCCTGACCCTGCCCACAACTTCAGAATCTTAATTATGAGTGTACTGTACAGTGTTGTAACAATCTCACAATCTCATGTGGTTTGAAGGGTGTTGGGTTTTGTTTTACTTAATTTGGGGAAGATGGGAAAACATTCAGATTTCTCTTCTTTTTTTTTTTTTTTTTTTCTTTTTTAATGCCACTTTCTCCCAAGTTTGGCACTTACATAGAATTTACTGGATTATTTTGTGTTAAGTGAATGGGCTTCTTTTTCTGTTTTGAATCCGTAAGTACAATATAAAGCTCTGCAGAGAATTTGAAATGTATTGTTTGCATTTGGGTAACAACTCTACATCTTTAGGAGCCTTGTTTCTTCCCCTTTCCTTTCATCCTGAAGTCGTTCTTTATATTGCAAAATTAGGGAAATTCTCACCTTCCTTTTGCATTTGGTTTTGTATTTGGGCTTGAAAGGCATACTCAAATAAAACATTCCCACCAGTACAACCCTGGCGTAACACTTGAGTTATACATGCTTTTGAGGTGTGATGTGCAGGCGTAGCATGCCAGCAGGCTGCAGAGATGGGGTGGGTGTTGCAGGGCTGTGAACTTGCAATGTGTGCGGGGTTGTGTTTTGGTTTGGTTTTTTTGTTCCTCTAACTGTGCTAAGATGTATTTTTGACACAGCTTCCAAGGAAGCCTATTTTCATTAACATGAAATCCAGGGAAGACAAAGTTATGTTTTCCCCCATTGCTTTGATTTGTAAAATGGCTCCTTGCTGAACAGCAGCGACTAGCAGGAAGGCAGAAGATCCACTGTTGCGCTGAGTGAAACCTGAGCTAGGAAAAGAGGAGTAATGTTTGAGTAGTGCGTGAGTGTGTGTGTATGGCGGTATGAGGAAGAGCCCATGGCAAGAGGGAGTGTTGTAGCCCATGCTAGGGTGCAAACTTCAGTGGCCACCAGCTCATAAGTGGTTTTCCTCAGGCGGAGGAGGGATGGGTGGTGTCCCAATTTTGGCTGGGTTAAAGTTAATTTTCTTCCTAGTAGCTGGTGCAGGGCTGTGTTTTGGCTTCAGTCAAACACCACCACTGATAACACACCGATGTTTTGGCTGTTGCTAAGTAGGACTTACCCAATCAAGGACTTTTCAGTCTCATCCTCTGCTAGTGAGGAGGGGCTCAAGGAGCAGGAAGAAGCAGAGACAGGACACCTGACCTGAACTAGCCAAAGGGGTATTCCATACCACAGCATGTCATGCTTGCTGTAGAAATTGGGGGGAGTTGGCTGAGGGAGGCCAGTTGCTGCTTGGGGTTGGGCTGGGTACCAGTCAGTGAGTGGTGAGCAATTGTACTGTGCATCACTTGTGTTTCTTGGGTG
>JANHGB010046252.1:374-25066 GCA_026283785.1 Coracopsis vasa | reverse complement strand
CACCCTTACAGTAAAGAACTTCTTCCTTATATCTAACCTAAACTTCCCCTGTTTAAGTTTGAACCTGTTACCCCTTGTCCTATTGCTACAGTCCCTAATGAAGAGTCCCTTTCCAGCATCCTTGTAGGCCCCCTTCAGACACTGGAAGCTGCTCTGAGGTTTCCACACAGCCTTCTCTTCTGCAGGCTGAACAGCCCCAACTTTCTCAGCCTGTCTTCATATGGGAGGTGCTCCAGTCCCTCATCATCCTCGTGGCCTCCTCTGGAGTTGCTCCAGCAGTTCTGTGTCCTTTTTATGTTGAGGACACCAGAACTGTACACAATACTCCAAGTGAGGTCTCATGAGAGAAGGGTAGAGAGGCAGGATCACCTCATTTGACCTGATGGCCATGGTGCTTTTGATGCAGCACAGGATACGGTTGGCTTTCTGATTTTACGTTTCATGAATTAATTAATGATTGATTCTAAATAAAAAAATGATTGAGAGTTTTTTACCTCTTTTTGGCCCTGTTTTCCTGCCAAGGTGAAAGCCCAAAACATGGGGGTGGGTGAGTCAAAATGCAGCATGAGGAGAAAAAACCCCGTGCTGTAACCTCAGTGATATGTTTCATGGTTTATGTCAAATTGATGATATTTAATTTTTTTCTGGTTTTGATTGTATTTCAGACCAAAGAAAAATATGGAAAAGAATGCAAGGTATGTTTGTTGTCTTTTGAAGAAAGGATGTCAAAACTGGCGCATATCTTGGAATAATACATTTTAATGTTAAGATAATCATTGGCTTATCTGGGTTAACAACTTAGAGTGTTTATGTAACTACATAAATCTTGAGGTCAGTCTATGGGGGCTTTGGTAGACAGCCTTAAAATAGCAGAATTATGAAAGAGTGCTCAGACAGACTTAGGATTGATTTATGTTAATCAGAATTAGGTATTACAAATATTGTTATACTAGATTTGGAGGTATTTCAGTGGTTTAGATGATCTCATGTTTTCTCCTGAAGTTTGTTTTTACTCATGAGCGGTGCATAAATAACTGGAGTTTAGGTTTTGCTGTGCATGTGTTGTTCATGGCTATGTGGTGATTGTGTTAGCTGTCTAAGACATAAGCCATGAGTATTTCTGAGAGAGCAAGAAACATTTGGTGTTATCTTGACTGAGAGAAATTAAAGGAGTGTTTTGCTCCTTCTATCAGCTGTCATCTGAGGCAAGGAGAAGGTAAGTGTTGGAATCCAGATTTCCTTCCAAAAACTATACATGTAGTGGAAGCAAATGCATCATTCCACCAGATAAGATAGAGAGCAGTAATCGTCTTCTGGACCAGAAGCCTCATAACCTCTCATTGGGCTTGCTGCTGAGCTGCCGACTGATTTATCTCTAATAGATAACTGGTGATCTATATCTAATAGCTCGATACTGACCTCACCTGGAATGGAGGGGAATTTCTTTCTCCTTTTGGGTCAACCTGCTTTTAGCATTCAGGTTATTGTAATGAATCAAAAAACATCAAGACAGAAAACCTTCCTTTAACTTTCTCCTGTCCAAGTAAGACACCAAATACAAACAAATATTTAAGGTCTGAATCTGTGATAGTGATACAAGTGTTGACTTTCTGTTATTAGATTTGTGCCAGGCCTTTCACAGTGTTCCGCTGGTGCCCTGGTGTTCGCATGCGCTTCAAGAAGACAGAAGTGTGCCAAACGTGCAGCAAGCTGAAGAACGTCTGTCAAACCTGTCTGCTTGACCTGGAATATGGTATGTACAAAAATGTGAACTAGGAGAAGGAGTTGCTTGCTCCTCTTGCCTCTGAACTAAGAGGAGGAGCTGCTTGCCTCTGAAATGAATGCTGGTGCAATGTCTCACTGTGTGCATGTCTCTGGACAGTCTTTGAGACGAGCAAGTCTTGATGATTACATCTCTGCTGAGGCTCAGGGGCAATATGGTCTGCTTGAGCTGTTACATGAGTTATCTCTGGCCTATGCAGGTTGCAGTAACTATTTCTGCTCTTTCAGCTTGTGCTTCATAAGAATTTATTTTTGTTTGGTTTGTTTCATTCCAGGTTTGCCTATTCAGGTGCGGGATGCAGGACTCTCCCTTAAAGATGAAATGCCTAAATCTGATGTCAATAAAGAATACTACACCCAGAACATGGAGCGAGAGGTAAGAGAGTGTAGTTATAGTCGTGCTTTTTCTGTGTTGATGTAAATAAGAAAGGAATGACCTAGCTTATCTTAAAATCATTTGCTTGCTCTTATTCTGTGCATAAGTTTTCAATGGTGTTTTATACGTAATTATTTGTGTTTGAACTACTATTTAGATATCCAATTCTGATGGCACTAGGCCAGTTGGTGCGCTGGGAAAAGCTACGTCTACCAGTGACATGCTGCTGAAGCTGGCTCGGACCACTCCTTACTACAAACGTAACCGTCCTCACATCTGTTCCTTCTGGGTAAAAGGAGAGTGCAAGAGAGGAGAAGAGTGTCCCTACAGGTACAGAGGCATCTTAAACACTTAATCTGCTGGCCACTGTCAGATACAGCTCCCCTTGGGGTAGAGGAATAGGAAGTGCTGCAGTGGACAGGAGATAAAACACTCTGATTGGGGTCAGTGTGAAACTTGGGTTCAGTTGGGCCGTAGCACCAGTGGATGAATCTTTGTTGTGGCAAGTTGGTTTGTGAGGACTCAGCTGTGTAATCTTGCAGTGCTTTGCTAAAGCAGTGACTGCAGCTCTGCTCTTGCATAGTTCATTTTTTCCCTTTGTGGCGTCAGTCCCCTCAATCAGAGATCTTTGTCTTTGAACAAGAGGCCATTTGAAAGCCAGCTGTTATATTCTGTAGTGTTGAGCACTGAGCTGTCAGAAGTGCCATTCATTCACAACTTGAGGCAGTCCTGGCTCAGTTTAAGCTCTTGTGGCTTTTTGTTCATTTTGGCATGTTTGTGTGAACGGGGTTAACATGTAAGTGACCAGAGGAAAGAGGGCAGTTACAGTAATTTTAATGTGATGCGACTGTGAGTGATTTTTGTTTGCTGAACCTTAGACATGAGAAACCTACAGATCCAGATGATCCTCTGGCTGATCAGAACATCAAAGATCGTTACTATGGAATTAATGATCCCGTGGCTGATAAACTCCTGAAGCGAGCATCCACCATGCCTCGTCTGGACCCCCCTGATGACAAGACTATCACTACACTGTATGTTGGAGGGCTTGGAGATACCATCACTGAATCAGATCTCAGGTGTGTTGGTGAATTTTTATTGCCCTTGGCTTGGTATTTGAAGCTTTGATTACTGCTCATCTCCAAGTGAGAAAATTTCTTGGAAGGGAAAAAAATCAATCTGATTTTCAGTTTTCCTTAATGGGGAACTGGTTGGTGGGGAAGTGCAGAGGAGTGCCAGCTTAGTGGGGAACAGTAAACAGGCACATTTCAAATGCTTTGATTAAAATTTCTCTCTATAAAGATGAGTCATCCTGAGCTGTTGGGGATACTGTGCTACACTTGGTACAAGAAAGTCCCATAGCCTCTCTAGCTCCTGAGAAAAGCTGCTGCAGAGTTTTTATTGCTCCATAATTTTATGGACGGATAAGAGACTTGGTTTCTAATGGTTACTGTGAACTAGTGATGGAGAAAAGAAAGGATTTGAGCATAACTATTTTGACACATGATGAGATACACAGTGCTGTGTGCCCTGTGGCTGGAAGGAGTGAGGTTTCATAACACTCATTTTTCCCCACACAGAAATCACTTTTACCAGTTTGGAGAGATCCGAACGATCACGGTGGTGCAGAGGCAGCAATGTGCCTTCATCCAGTTCGCCACCCGCCAAGCGGCAGAAGTGGCTGCTGAGAAATCCTTCAACAAGCTCATCGTGAACGGCCGCAGGCTCAATGTCAAATGGGGAAGGTGAGTGAGGGAGAGGAAACCTTGAGGATTCTGCCACAAGGTTCTTCACTCAGTTATACAGCCTTGAACAGCAGGGTTGGGTGTTACCCTGGAGTAAGTACTGATCTGTAAATAGTCAGGGTCCTCTTACAGTTCGGTTTTCTTGTAACAGTGGGATCTGGGTTGGAGATGACACAAATTGTGTAAGGGATTTCCTGGTAGAAGGTTATGGATGAGTTTCTGTAGTTTTGTTTCTCATTGTCTCCTTTAAGCACTGTTTGCACACTCTGTACCAGGTGTCTCTGCTGGGCTGTGAATTTTTCATCTTTGGCCTAAAGCAATGGGTCTGGATTAGATAATGTGAAACTATTGTGGTGTGAATATCTGCTTATCTTGCTTTTTCTCATCCTTGTTCTCAAACTTTTGTCTGTTTTTTAGGTCCCAGGCAGCAAGAGGAAAAGATAAGGACAAGGAAGGTACTACAGAATCCGGGATAAAGCTGGAGCCAGTTCCAGGACTCCCTGGAGGTAAAGGAGTGTTTGCATCTCTGAAACACTTAAGCTGACCTGAGAGAGGCTGGAGCTAAATCTCAGAGAGCAGTAGCAGAGTTCACGGCAGTAGAGGCGCTGGTGAGCCCAGAGCAGTTACCTACAGTAGGTTTGCTGCAGATCCAGCTGGGATTGAGAGGCAGCTTTGTCTAGAAACAAATTCTTGGTGAAAAGAGTTCTTTATGTGATGAGTGAAAAGGTAAAGCTGAATTCAAGTTACTTAGGTCTGAGGTACTGGCAACCCACGTGTGGTTGATGTGTTCCTTATCACTGAGTGTCATATGATGGAAAAAGCAAAGCTGGTTTTGGGTGAAGGAAAATGGTGACTGTTTGGAGTTTCAGTGCAGTCCTTACTGCTCTGGTTCATACATGCAATAGTAGTATCACTTTGTCCTTCTGGAAGAGCTGCTTGTGCCTCTCTCTCTCTCTCTGAAGGCAGACGCCTCTGCATATCTTGATTGAGAGATTTTCCATAACCACCATGTACTTTTTGTGCAGCTCTCCCCCCTCCTCCAGCTGCAGAAGAGGAGGCTTCTGCAAATTACTTCAACCTACCTCCAAGTGGCCCTCCAGCCGTGGTTAACATTGCCTTGCCTCCTCCTCCTGGCATTGCTCCACCACCACCTCCAGGTACTTGTGTTTCTCCTTCAAGTGGGGGTTAGATGATCAAGTCCTCCTTCCTCTGCTGTTCTCTCGCACTGATGCATGCCCTGAGTTGAGTTTCCTCATCCCTGATCATGCAGTGTAAACTGATGACCTAAAATGAGCTGTCAGCACAGTTTAATTAAACTGAGCTGACTGTCATGGTATGTATTCACTTGCAAATTCTCAGGCATGTCAGAGATCCCTGCTCCTGGTACTGAGACCTCCTCAGTGCTTTTGCTGGCTGTGTAAATGCCACATTAACTTGAACTTCAAAGGGTAATTTTGCAACTGGTTGAATGCCAGCCTGTGTTTGGCTGTGTGTATTTATCTATGTGGAGACCCTCTTGTTTTATGGGACATCAGACTCTTCTGGATGTATTTGCTTTACTCTGTGCTTCAGTAGAAGGCATTCGATTGGCCTTACAGACATCTGTCCAGTCCTACCACCAGCTTTTATCTGTGAGGAAGGATGTGTGTTGGATGAAGATTGCCCCCAGTTGTACTGGATAGAGGGGAAGGAGTTTGGGGATTTGAGGAATCACAGGAGAAATGCACGTTTCTAAGGCACAGCTGTAAGCCAGCTGTTCTCTGGTGGTACTTTCAAGCAGTGGTGCATGTGTTGCTTGTTCTGGTTGTCTGAAGCTGACAACTTTGTTTCCGCAGGTTTCGGACCACACATGTTCCACGCCATGGGGCCACCGCCTCCCTTCATGCGAGCCCCAGGCCCCATTCACTACCCATCTCAAGATCCCCAGAGGATGGGTGCCCACGCAGGGAAGCACAGCAACCCCTAGCACCTCCTGCCACCCTCATCGTTGAAGTAAATGTTATTTTCTAGTTACCATGATAGCACCATATGTCGAGCTGTGGGTGAGCTAGAGCAGCCTTATTTCCCTGCTTGCAGACGCTGGGCAGGCTGAGCTCCATGTCTCTGCTAGCTAATCAGATTGTGGATACATCCCAGATCTTTCATGTCGTGTTGAGGGGTGAGGGGTTTAGGGGGAGAAGGGGCAGACAGAAGGGCTGTCAGGGGTCTGTGGATCAGGTGTACCAGAATGACTGTGCTCTTGTGTATCCCGTTTGCACACTTTTAAATAAACTTCTGGAAGAAACAAAACTAAACCCTTTTGAAGCCCATCTGATGTCCTCAGTCTGAACACCATGGACTGTGTAAAGGTAACCAGAGACTCTTCTCTGTCAGGTAACTAATGACTTATTATTCTAATGAGGTATTAAAGACCGAATAAGAGCCAGAAAACAAGAGTATTGGATGTGCCAAACCCATGGGCTTTGCCTTACTATTGCCACAGAATTTCTCCCCCTTTTTTTTTCCTCACTTCTGGCTTAAAAAACCCCCAAACCAACCCCTTTTTCATGCTTCACTTCTAATCCTGCACATCTTGAGCAAGATAAGATTAGGGCATGCGAGCAGCCCTCGGGAGGTGCATCTGTATGTCAGCTGCGTTCATGCAGTGGATCTGTGGACATCTTTCTGTACAGCAACACATGATGGGACCTGTTCTGAAGCTTCATTTGCTTGGTTTTTAAAAAAATACATTAAAATACTTGAATTTTTCAACCTTTTGCTTAGACCCTGCTTGGTGGAGACAGTGTCTGAGGACTTGGGAGTTTTATTTGGCTGCTGCCAAAGCCAGGGTGGAGAGTGGGTGATGACAGTAGGTGTTACCTGCTGCCCTGAGTGATGCCACTGGTGCTGCCACGCTCTGGGAGGTGGTACCAGGGCCATGGGTGGCTTCCTCTGGAGAAAAAGCTGGGCTCTGGATGCAGGTTACTGGTTTAGCTACTGTAAGAGCCCTTCCAGAGCAGTATTGGAGGCCAGGCAGAGGTCTGCTGGTGCATGAGAAAAGGCTGCAGGCTTTGTCACTGCTCTGGCCCCAATTTGCACTCAGAGCTGTGAGTGCTGAGCAGGCAGATCTGGAAGGCAAACAGGCTTTATGTTGTCACAAGTCATTTATTACTTCCAGCCAGGTCCCCGGGGATACACAGGTTCTACAGCTAGTGGGCAAATTGGAGAGAGAGGGGTTTGTAACAGCACTTGATCATCACAAAGTTTTAATGTTTAAGGAAAGGACCTTTTTGCTTTCCAGTTGCATTTTCCATTTCCCTTCAATTAAAGTTTCCTACCTGAATGGTGTGTTGTGGCAGCAGACTCCCTGTGTGGGATCTGCACAGCACCACACGTACACCTGAGGCAGCTGTTAACTGCTTTTGTACCAGCAAATTTACTTGCCCAATTAAACCATGGTGGTGGAAGAAAAAACTTTTATCCTGATGCTCCTGCTTTTGGAAGATAAAATAAAGGTAACATTAAGAACCCGACAGAAGCATTTGAAGTTAGATTCTTGTTAGCAATGAGCAGGGCTTCGCAGATGTTCTGATGACTGTCCTGTAGCCTGTTGGTAGCTGTGTGTCCCACTGTGTGTCACTGCTGATGCTCACATTTCACAGGGCAGCCTCTGCTTGCTCTGGAGTCATGGCTGTGCTCGTTTTCCCTCCTGCTGATGCAGAAGTTACCGGAATACCCTGGCAGTGTCTTCAGACTGATGCGGTTCTGACAGTGCAGTGATTCCAGGCAGGGCCTGATCCTTACTGACTGGCTATAGGAAGCAAATCTGGCATAAGTCAATCAAAGGGTTTAGATGTTTAAGCAAGGCATGCAGATAGCAGCGGGAAGGGGAAAATATCAGCTGCCAAGTGCCAGCCAGAAGCTTATGGAAAGGGGGGCACAAGTTTCCAGCTAGTGTTCCTCTCCCATATACCCTGGTTGTGCTGTGCTGGTGAACAGGCATATTTCCAATTCCTCATTTGTTTTTGTTGTCCAGCCAAGCCCTGGGTAACAGCTTTTAACATGCCAGTGCCTCCGGTGACTTGTTTTGCTGCTGCTTTTCAATTATCACCTCCTCTTGCTGTCCTGACCGGAATGACAAATGTAGAGTTGTCCTGAAGATGGAATTTCTCCATCTGTTGGAGGAGGTCTTGTGTGTCAGTGCAGCAGCAGTGGGACACCTTGGTGTGCTGCAGCCAGTGCTCCTGCCATCTTCCATGAGGACAGGATGTTTTGTATGGAATTGTGCTTATGTTAATGAAGAGAGCTTGGCTGCCCTTGCATCAGTGGTGGGTACAAGGGGGGTTCAAAATGGTCCCAACCTTGAGCTTGTTCAAATCCTGCTGAAGAAGGCAACAACCAGAGACCACCAGCTTGGCTTTCATGGAGAACACTCACTCCTCTCTCCCCTACAGCGCGAAGTGTGCTTGAGTCTTAGCAAGAGAAGCATCCGTGGTGATGGGGAAGGGAGCACGTGTGCTACAGCTCGTCGCTCTCCGGTAGAATCCGCACCCAGCCTTGCGGCACCCTGTTGAAGTTACGCCTGTGGTCAATCACCTCCAGAGCGCTCAGGTTGTCCAGCTCCGTGGCAGGCACAAAGAACAGGTCGCTGAGCTGTGTTCTGTCAAACGGCGCGGGAGTCCTGCAGCAGAGAAGCAGCAGGTTTAGCATGTTACAAGGAGGGATTGTGAGTAGTAAAGGTGAGAGAAAAAGCAGGTCTGGATTTAGTAACTGAGCCCAGCAGTAACCTAGCAAAGCCTGTAGCAAGTGATAACCCTCCTCTTCCTCCCCACGATGCCAGTAGAGCTTCTGTCAGCCCAGGGAGGTGCTTCTTTTGTACAGAGCCAACCTCAGCTCAAGCTTTGGCAAGCCAGAGTGGGGTTTGGTGCCTGAGTGGTTGTGGAATAGGAGGGAGGAAGCGTATTGTTACCTTCACTGTAGTCTCTTTTGATGGGCTCCACCACCAGCAGTAGAGATGAGCTGTGTGTGAAAGGGGTTAGATTAAGAGAGCAAATGATGGTAACAAACCCTCTGGTCTTTAGGAAGTGACTTGTCCACAGCTAATGTGTTCTGCAGAGGGCTGAGGCCGATAGTGCTGCCTCCTGATGGCTCTAGCACGTGTGCAGGCAACTGCCTCTCTCTTGGCCTTGGCTCTAGGTTGCCTTTTGGGACAGCTTCTCTTCAACAATGACTAACAGGAGGAGCAGTGCGGGGGCAAGAGCTGTCATCCCTTTGTGGAGAAATGTGGAAAGGGATTTGGGAAGAGAGTGACAGCCTCTGAGAAGCCAAGAATGTTGGTTTTGGAGCAGCACACGGAGGCTGAGCTATCAATGAGGCAGAGCTGGGAATATTTGCTTTGGGAAGCGCTGCTCGAGCATGAGTAACGTGGCACTGTTTTGCAACAGGAGAGGAATAAGGGGGGGAAAGGTAAAAGAGAGAGGTTTGTTCCAGGAACTTTCTCTCTTCTGGGAAATGACAGCCATTTCCAAAGCTTGGGTTTACCCTCTCTTAAGGCAGTACAATTTAGCAAAGTGTCCTCACATCACAGCCTGAATACATCCCAACTTTAACCAGACTTAAAGTCTGCTTTAACACAGTTGCTGTTGAGATGGTGAACGTGCCCTGTGACCTGGGTGAGCTGAGCTGGGATTCACCTCGCTTTGGGCAACACCACTGGCTTCTCTCTTAGCGGATTTGTTCCCAAAAGCTTGTTTTTCTGCAGTTTGGTATTTGATGAAGTGAGAAGTGATTTAAAAGCCAACAGCTTGGAAGATCATGAAAAGCCCAGTTAAAAGCAGATTGGCTCTCTGAAACTTCATGCCTCGGTGAAGAATTAGAGGAGGTGGCGAGAGGCTTGGTGTTAAATTAGCATCCATCTGTATTAAATAACAGTTCAAGACTTTAAATAGAAAGGCAGCATGTGAGAAGGGAGAAACAGAACAGGGGAAAGCATTATTCAGAAACATGCCCTTGCTTCAGTCCCCATCCATAAATAAATCCTGAGGCAGGAACATGGGTAAATGTTGAATAAAAGAGCTCAGTGTCTGCAGCAGCTCCTTGTTCTCCCCCTGCAGCACCTCCTTGGATGTTACTGCTGCAGGGAAGCTTCTGGGAAGGAAAACCTGAGGGAACAGCTCTTGCAGCCCCTTTGCTTGTCCCTTCTGTTATCCCTCTTCCCTCTCTCCCTCAGCCCCACTCCAGCGCAGACCAGTGCACTGCAACACTCACTGGTGTGGAAGGGGAAATGCAGAGGGGCTGAGTGTGCAGCAGCCTTGTGCTGTGCCCCTTGCCATGCCACACAGCAAAGCCCCAGGGCTGAGGGAGAGGAGAGCAGCAAAGCGATGGTGGCAGCATCATCTCAGCTCCCCCAGCCGAGCTCTCTGCCCTTTGGGACACCATTCCCATGCAGAGGGGTTGTAGTTCCCAACAGCTCCTTCTGCAAGCACCCAAAGCCCAACACTTGTGTCCCACTCAACTCGGATACAACTTGACTGTGGGCTCAGGGAAGCTGCTGTCTGCAGAGGCCCAGCACCGTGGCAGATGATGGTGTGACAGGGAGCAGTGCTGTGCCCTGGAAGGGAGCTCCAATGGGAACTTGCCTATTGGAAGGTGACTTTGGCCAGGCCAGCAAGGATAACGTACTGTCATCCTCATGGAAGAAGCTTTTGGGAAGGAGGAGAGCAAGGACCTCAGTTTGCAGATTCCCTGGGATGATGTTCAGCTTAAAAACTCAGTTATCTTTACCCTACCTTGGGCTGCTGATGCTTTGCTACCACCAGATCTCCATCTCCTGGCTTCCCAACAAGCACCTTTCCAGAAAGGAAATTATCCACAGTCCCAACCTCGACCCCAGTGTGATTTGGAGGTCCAAGGAGGCAGCAGCTTTCCATGCTCCATTGGAAGCATGGATCTTGCCAGGCTGAGCCTGCAGGAACTCCCTGGCCTGAAGACTTCAATCTCAAGCAGGTGTTTGGAAGGAATCGGGTGACCTCTTAGCACTTTGTGGGAAGATTAACCTTATCCCCCCACCACTTCCAGCAGCTGCTTGGGTACCTTAGTGACATTATGAGAGAGACTTGGCACTATCTTTGCCATTCCTCCACCCAGCCTGGAGCTGAGCCTGGCTGGAACAGCAGTGATTCCTTCTCCAGGACCATGTACATGGGAATTAGTCCTCCCAGATTTCATCCCTGAGGTTACCCAGTGAGATCAAGCTGCACGAACACAGTGTTGGAGCTAATAGGAGATGTGGGGAGCTGCTGGAGGCAGGGACCTTTGCAGAGGAGCCACAGGGTGCTGTATAAAGATGGGATGGAACATTGCATTTCCCTGGCAGGATGCAAGGTGCTTCCTGAGGTAGGGACAGACAGGATGCTGGTGCCTGCTCCTTGTCCAGTGTTACCTGTTGAAGCTCCTGAAGTCCCATTGAGAGGGTCTCATGGGTGGCTGGTACTCGCCGAGCACAGCATTGTCCTTGTCACCGAGGAGGTCGTGCCATGGGGATCGGTAGCCCTTGGGGATGGCAGTGACATTGAACTTCTCCGGGGGGACTTCTTTGAGGGGCCCTGAGTACCCTGTGCAGGGGGAGAGATGACAGGGGCTGATGTGGGTACAGGAGTATGAACATACAGCAGGTATACCTGTTATATATTTGTATATACAAGGGTTTTGGTGCTTGCTGCCTGCAGCCCCCCATTGTGAGCTGACAGCGGTGTCAGCTCTGGGGTGCAGGTGGCATTTACCTGGGGCCAGAGCGTCGGGGTTGAGGATTTTACTCATCTGCAGGACTTTCTCTGTCTTCTTGGGCACTTCAGGGGGGCCGCCCTGGGGCGATGCTGCCACGTGGAGCTCGGAGTGGTAACTCTGCTGGCCCCCAGCATCCTCCCCTGCCTGCAGAGGGGAGAGTCAATGGGCACAGGGAGCTCCCCCTGCCCGGGTTGGGACTTAAGAGGCTGCTGAAAGCATCTTGGGGCCTCCTTCACCAACTCACCGTCCACTCATTTGCTGCTCCCTCCCTGTCACCCTTCTCTGTGCGGTGTGAGCCGCCCGGCCCTGGGAGCTGCAGGAGGTGAGGAGGGGGGTTAGTGATGCACAGAGGGACTGGTGCCATCCCCTTGCTCTTTGGTAGATGCTGAGCCTTGCCCATCTCCATGCCCATCTCCATGCCCACCTCCATGCCCATCTCCATGCCCACCCCACCAAGCCACCCCTCCTCTCCCTTCATCTCAATGTAACTGCATGGCTGAGACACTCCTGATTCCACCAGGAATCGCTTCCCTGCTGGGAAAGGGCTGGAGCTGGAGCCGCAGACCCACCTCCCTGTGGCTGCTGAGGTTCTCAAAGGTGAAGCGCTGCATCCGCCGCTGGCGCTGCTGGAAGAGCCGGGACCCACGGTTGTGGGGCAGGGAGAGCTCCTCTATCATCAGGTCCTGCGTGGTGCTCACCTTCTTGCCCAGGTCCAGCCGGGGCTCTGGAGAGGGGCAGGGGAGAACACAGCCACAGATGAGGCTGCTGCTGGGCTGGGGACCCCCGTGCCTGGTGCAGGGACAGTGGTGTCCCATCATTGGGATCCTTGTTGCTGTGCCTGCACCCGGAGCTGTGCCAGGGACCAGTGTGGGGAATTATCCGGGAGTTATCTCAGCTCCAGAGGCTCCTCCCACCCCCGTGCATGGACCCCCCCAGCCGCCAACATGCGGGCTGTAGTGGGAGAGGGACCAAGGCACAGAGACCCTGCGGGGCCTCAACCAGAGCTGGGTCTGGCCCCTGGGCAGGGAGGGCAGCACGGTCCCGGGACTGGCAGCACCCCCAGCACCCCCTTACCGTCCTCAGGGCCCGGTCTCATGATGGCCATTACTTGCTGCTGTGCTCCTGGGGCAGGTCTGTGCGAGGGGGACGGATCCTGCCTGGCTGGAAGAGAGAGGGAGCCCTGAAGTGGCACCAAGCAATGGGATGCATCAGCCCCAGCCATGCCATGGGGGAGAGGTCAGGCTTGGCTGAGCATCCCTGCTGGTCAGCATCATCCCTGAGCATCTCCCCTGGCCAGCATCATCCCTGAGTATCTTCCCTGGCCAGTGTCATTCCTATTCTGCTCTCCATTCAGTTATTGGGTGCAGGAAAGCATTCAAAGCACACTGCCTTGCAGCCTCTGCCTGTTGTCTTTCCTCTCTGCCTTTCTGTAGGGCAGAAAATGTCCTCCTTGCCCACAGTGAGCCCGTGTCCTCATGCCCTGAGCCCCCCGGGAGCAGCACCCACAGCCTGCAGCCGAGCAGGGCCCTGGCTGCCACCCACCAGCACCTCTGCTCCAACAGAGCTATTTTCAGCCATGGCCCTGAGGGTGTGGGAGCCACAGCCCTGATCCTGCCGGAGCTGGGGAGACAGCCGGGAGCTGCGTACCGGGCACCCCGCTCTGGGGACACCAGACCCTGACCCCATGGTCGTGATGTCCCCACCACTAAGACTGGGGTGTCCCCAAGCACCCACCCACCCGCTGACCCTGGTGTGGGACCTCATGTCCCGTACCTGGCCAGGGGATGTCCCTGGGGACCAAAGATGCTCTCCTGCTGCACTGGCTGGGGATGAGGCTGAAGCCAAGCTGTGGTCACCAGTGCTTGGTGGTCCCGGCTGGTCCTTTGGGACACCCCTGCTCCTGCTGCTCGCCCCAACCCGTGCTGGGCTCCAGACCAGATGCCAAGGTCCAGCGCGGGACAGCAGCTATTTCTGGCCGAGAAAGGGGGCGGAGCGGGGCTGACCCTTGGGATCGGGATCTGTCACCCTGCATGGAGCAGGGATGGGCCGTGGGGACAGGGATCTGTCACCCTGCATGGAGCAGGGATGGCCCTTGGGACTGGGATCTGTCACCATGCATGGAGCGGGGATGGCCCTTGGGACTGGGATCTGTCACCCTGCACAGGGTAGGGATCACCCTTGGGAATGAAGCTGTCACCCCACCACAGAGCAGGGATGACCCCTGGGGACCGGGATACTGTCATCTTGCACGGAGCAGGGCTGCCCCTTGGGGACTGGGATGGTGTCCATGCAGCAGCAGCAGGAGGTGACCATGTGCCACATGTGTGCAGGCCACCTTGGAACAGATCAGAGCCAGGCCGGTGGGATAACGGCAGTTTATTTCCAAGTTGGATATATATATATGTGTGAGGCGAAGGTGGGTTGTGGCTGGTGAAGCAATGGGAGCTGTGTCCTGAGCAGGACAAGCTGCAGGGATGGGAGCAGGGATGAGCTATCTCTGACAATGTGTCCTGGGGAAAGGGAAGGGGTGACAAGGGCTCCCTGAACAGGGAACGTGCCAGAGCCCCAGCAGCACAAATGCCTCCTTTCCTGGTGCCTGCCTCATGAGCACCGAGGCTGTGTCCTCTGTGTGGGTACCGCTGGTCTCTGCTGTAGCATCCCCTGATACCCCAACCAGCTCCTGCTCACCCTGCCTGGGGACAAGTGCTTTGGGCACCCATTGCCCTTCCTGGGCACCACTGCTCTGCCCAGGCTCTGCCACGTGTCCATCCTGACACCCTCCTCTTCCCATCACTCGTCCCGAACCTCCCTCTGGCACTGCTGCCCTCAGGGGGCTCTGCCTGACCCCAGCCCCTTGCAGAGCTCCCCATGGGGACACCATGTCCCCAAGACACTCTCATCATCACCTCCTGCACCCACACCTCCTCCAAACCCTCTGCAACCTGTGCCTCTTCCTTCAGCCCCCATAGACCCCCATCGCCTCCCACAGCCCCCGTTGCCACAGTGCCCACAGGTCCCCATGTGTTCCTCCATTCCACAGGGATGGGAACAGGGATTGACTGAGGCTGGGGATAGGGACAGTGACTGGGTGTAAGATGGGGCTGAGCCTCTTTGCCTGGCCAGGGTCTCAGGGCACCTTGATGTGGCAATAAATATCTTTGGCTCTCTTTTTGGTCACCAGGGAAGGATTTGGGGGAATTTCTTTGAGGAAGGGTTAAAAGTAAAACCAAAAGCAAAGAAGAACTGGGGGGGTGGGGGCTGGAATAGAAACCTAACTTTTCCTTCCCCAAATCTGGTTTCAACTGAAATCAGGCTGGGAGAGGGGGCACAGCCACCCCAGGAAAGCAAAGCTGTTGTGCCACCCTTGGTGACACCTTTACATGGGGACAGTGGACCACTGAGCCCATCCCCATCCTGGCTATGGGGCATGGGCTGCAGAGGGAAAGGGCTGTGCTCCCCCTGCTCCCCCTCTGCTGCTGACCACGCAGTCCTGCCCCAAAAGGTTAGGGTGTAAAAATAGAGCGTGGCCATGGGCTGGCGGTAGGCAGGAGACACCCGACCCCGCTGGCACGACGAGGGGCCTCGGCAGCCCCACAGGGGAGGGGGGACACCGGGATTCGGGGACCTGAGCCCCGAGGGTTGATGTGTGCCCGGTGCGGCCAGACCCGGTGCTGGTGGGGCTGGGGAGAGGGCGGCCTGGCAGGGGCTGGCTGGTTTAGGAGGTGCAGGGGGCTCCCGAGGGCAGCCCCCCCGCCTTCATCCTTATGCTGCCGGTCCAGCCCCGCGGGCAGAGGTTGAAGCTGTGGATGCCGGGGCTCTTGGTCCCCGAGTCTTCGGAGTCAAGGGAGACGTCCGAGTCCGTCGGGGACCGGGACGTGCAGCGCTTGGCCACGGCCCGTGCGCCCACCACGGGGGATGGCAGCGGGCTCTTGGGGCTGGGGGACAGCCCAGGGACGGGGCACGGGGCCGTGCTGGGTGGCAGCAGGAGCCGGCGACCCTCTGCCCATGCGGCTCGGGATACCCCGGGGGACGCACAGAACTGGGGGCTCTCAGCCCGCGGTGACCGCAGGGGGCTTTTGCGGGTGGTTGAGGGGCTCCCCATCACGCTGCCGGCAGCCTGCAGCGCCGGGGCTCGGCACCCCTCCATCCGTGCCGGCCGCGGGGACTGGGGCAGGCTGGGGGGGCCGGCGGGGATGGGGGTGAAGGGACGGGAGCCCTCCAGCCCCACCGCTTTGGGAGAGGAACTCTTCCTCCGGGCGGCGTTGATGATGTTCCTGGCGAGCCGCGCCTGCATCTGCCGGCTGGCCCGCGGGTCCGCGTCCTGCCGCAGCGGCGACAGCGACCGCTCGCTCCACGGAGGGGACATGGGGGGTCCCTCGTCCAGCTCCGGCACCGAGGCAGGGCTGGCCCAGCCGTCCAGGCTGCCCGTGCGCCGCGCCAGCCGCGGGGTCCATGTGGGTGATGCGGGGAGGGATGTTCGCCTTTCCTGGAGGGACAGAGACCAGGGTTAATGCTCGGGGGATGAAGGGGAAAGAGAAGAGAGACAAAGGCAGGATTGGTGCAGGGCAAGCTTCATGCATTGCACCCCCTGCGAGGGCTCCCCAAAGATGCCTCTGTACCCCTCATCATCCCAGGAGCAGGCTGAACCTGCAATCAATGATCCTTGACCAAAGTATGACCCAGGACCTCTCGCTACCTGCAGCATCCTAAAGCCTCTTCCAGGTCCATCACCCAGTACGTGCTCCCCAGCCGGCAGGAAAGAGAAGAGCCAGGTCTGACAGCGCAGAGTGTATTCAGAAAGAGGGGGAAACAAAGGAAAACACAGGAGAAATGAAAGCACAGTCGAAAGGCAGCTCAGTACCGCAGGGAGCGCAGTGGGAGCGAGGGATGGGCAGAGGCAGGGCTGGACCAGGGGCTGAGCATCACCCAGCACCGTGCCTCTGCCCGGCACATCCCTGGCTCCCGGCTGCACAGGGACCCCGCAGCATCCCGGTCCCAGCACCATGGGGCTCCGCTGTTCCCCCGAGGATGTAGCTCTTCCTCCACAGCGTGGAAACAAACGAGGATAGATCCCGAAGGAGCAGCAACAGAGACAGGAGCAGGCACAGTGAGGCGGAAAGGCGGTGTGTCCCCTCCGGGTTTGCTTTGGTAGGAGGCGATAGGAGCCAGCAGGAGAGAGAGGCTGCGGGTGAGCGGGCAGAGCCAGGCTGCGAGAGCTGGAAAGGCAGGAGGCGAGGAAAGGATGGACGCAGCCAGAGATGCGATGCTTCATACAGCTTCCAGGCAAGAGAAGAGAGAAAGTGCCAGTGTCCCCATGGGATGGGCAGGCTCCCGATGGCTCTTTGGAATCCTGTGGGCTTTACACCCCGATCTCTGCCGCCATCCTAGGACCCCTCTGCTCCCATTACACCGGGAGCTCGGCAGCGCCTGTCTCACCACTGTCCCAGCACTGCAGCCTCCCAGCTACTTCTATGTCTTTTTTCCCCCTTTTTAGTGGTTGGTTCAGCTTTTGGCACCCCTGCGCGCAGTTAGGGAGGACTCGGCCAGAGGGGAGAAGCCCGAAACTCCCGTATTTTCCTCTCTGCCACCATTACTTGTAGTACAAAGAAGGTTTCCACACCTGTGGCTCGATGCCGGCATTCCTGGTGGAGTAGGAGGGCCGGGGTGCCTGGAATCCTGCCTTTGCCCGGGGTGGCAGCAGGCGGCATGGGGAGGCCAGCAGCACCTCGGCCGGGGCTCCAGGACCAGGGAAGGGGCTGGAGGTGGTTTGGCCAGAGCTGGGCATGGCAGAGGGATGCCAAACAGGGGAAGGAGGCAATGGAGAGGTCGGGCAGGAGGCTTGCTGTGAATAGGGATAGGCATCGGGAAGAGAGGGTCTGGGTGGAGGCATCTCCTGTGGCATGGACCTTGTTGGTGACTTGGATGGGGAGAGGATGAAGAGTGAAGACTGGAGCTGGTAGGGCTGGTGCTTGGAGATCTCCAGCTCCTTCTGGGAGACCTCATTCTCCATCAGGTTGCTGCTGTACAGAGATGTTGGGGGGGTTTTGGAGGATCTGGAGGGACTCTTGGGGGGGTGTCTGGAGATCATGGGTGACAGGCAAGCATTGGCATCGTACTTCCAGGAGGGAGGCAGGGACATGGTGGGTGATGGGGACCGCAGCAACTCAGGCTGCGAGGGAGCATTGATGATGAACTTCTCCATCCTGGACTGCCGGCGGGCAAACAGCTCGGCTCCCTTCCCTCTCGCTTCAGTGAGGTTGTGGCTGGGCTGCGGCTTTGGCTTGGGCTTGATGGTGGGAGACTTGAGGCAGGAGGACCACGCTGGAGCATCATCCGCAGGCATGAGGTGCTGCCCGCTCCTGGCCGTGCTGTTGGGAACAAAGTTGGCAGCTTCAGCCCCGAGGGCAAAGGGCTCATCCTCAGCACCGGGCTCCCCTTGCTCCTTCTGTTTCTTCCTGCTGTCCGCACTCTGAACCAGGTCCAGCAGAAAGGGGTTGGGACCCATCTTCGGCTTCTCAACAAAGGTGAACATGGGCTTCTTGCCAGTTCTCCGAGCAGCCGACTGCTCCAGGATCCCTGTTTTAGGCAGGGGGTTAGGCCCGCTTCCCCCACAGCCCATGGGTGGTCCTGGCAGCATCTTCTGCTCCTGTGAGGGATACAGGGCTGAATAGGCAGGGGGTGAGCGGACACGGGTGAGCGGCGGGGGGCTGCTCAGGGTCTCTGCATAGGTGGGTGGTGGGGGCACCTCGGTGGTGGGGGGTCCCTCTGCGGGCTGGCTGCTGATGGGGGATGCCTGGGTGCCGAAGGGTCTGGCTGTTCGGTTCTTCACCGGATTGGGCTTGGCCAGGGTGAGATGGACCTCATAGTACCCCCGGCCTTGCGCCCCGTTGTGCTGCTGGCCGGCAGGGGATGCTGTCCCTGTGGCTGTCCCTGCTGGTGCGCTGGGCACCTCGCCGGGCACCTCGCCATCCTTCCCCTCCTCGGGGCTCCGCGGCAGGCCAAGAGCCGCCGTGCTCGGCCCCGCAGGGGCTGCCGCATCCCCGAGCGCCCCTGCCCCGCTCTCCATCCCGCTGGCTGCCCGCTCCTGCACGCCGTTGCTGGCAGCCGATGCCATGTTCTCCTTCAGGTAGATGCTAAGCGGGACCTGCGGGGCTTCAGCCGGGGGATCCCTGCATGGGGACGCATTTGCCTGCAGCCCTCCTGATGGGGTGCCCGGCTCCAGCTTCACCCCCTGCAGCTCGCCCTCCTCCATGGCTGCCGGCCGGGGCGCGGAGCTCAGCGGCTGCCCCGCGGCATGCCCGGCCCCAGAGAGCCCGTCGACGCGCTGCTTGCGGCGGTTGAAGAGCAGGACGCCCTTGGAGCTGGGGCCGGGAGCCGTGGTGAGCTGCGCCGCGATCCGCCGGCTCCGAGCCTTCGCCTCCTTCAGCTCCTTCTCGGAGAGGCTGGCGCTGCGGGACAGACCTGGGCAGAGGGGATAAAGCGTTAGGGGGACTACGAGGAAATGTGGGACTCAGCCCTCTCCAGCCAGGACCCGCAGCCCTTCCTCCAGGTATCCCCCAGCATCCCAACCCCTTCCCTGACAACAAGGGGATGCTCCGGGGCTGGGGTACACACGAATATCACAATCCAGGGGTGATGGGAACCCACTGCAGCCCTCACTGAGGTGCTGAGCTGCAGCTCTGCACACTGGGGGAAAAGGCAGCTAAGCTCAGGGGCACTCAGGACCTTTCCTCTTTTCCCATCCTGTATTTCAGCTGGGCTCTGTGCACCCACCGCAGTGACCCCATGGGAAAGGAATTTCTCCCAGGGCTCCAGCATGTCTCATGTTGCAGCTCACACGGTTTTGGCCCCCGGCTCGAAGAGGCAACAGGCAGGGAAGGGGCCAGTGCGTGTCCCCCCTACCAGCCCCTTGCCCCTAATCCCGGCACTCTCAGCCCGGAGCGGGCAGGAAAGCAAACCCAGCACCAGCGGGGAGATGCCATCCCACCAGCACCTCACGGCAAGGCTGGTGGCCAGCCCCATTTGGGGACGGATTTAAGGAGCGACGCGAGATGGCAGCAGCCGACAGAGGCTGTGCAGATCCTGACCCGTCGGACGCACGCAAGGAGCCAACCTCATGGCTTGAGAGCCTATGCTAGTGCTAAAAGTGAAGTGTTACAAGCCCGGTGAAAGCCGCGCAGCGAGCAGCAGGAGTACCGCTGTGCTTCTCGTGTGCTGGCCAAAAGGTCATGGCACCAGCCCTTCCCAAAGGCCAAAAGGATGTGGAGCTGCCGGGAACACATTTTCTCAGGGTGAGCAATTTCCTACAGTCTTGCCCGTGGGAAGGGCAGCATTCCCAGCCCTGCCGAGCTCACTGCTTGGGAGCATCAGCATCACCCCAGTGCCCATCAAGGGTGCAGCCCCCTCCTCAAAGGCGCTGCTGGGATGGCTGTGATGGGGTGTCCCCGCTCTGGCTCCGGCAGGGAGGTGGGTGGTGAGGGCCCCTTCCCTTCCCATCTCTTCCTTCATTCCCTTCCTTCATGTGTTTCTCATTTTCTTGCCTTCTGTGCCGCTTGGGAGCCTTCCAGGATATTTTCAGCAGTGGCTCAGCCTACCAGCAAGGGAAGGGATGGATGACAAAGCCAAATCCTTCCAACGAGCCCACGGTAAAGCAGGAGGGCTGTGCAAGCTGGGCATCTCCTCTTCCTCACCCTTCATCCCTCCCACCTCCTTCTGCACCCAGCAAGTCCCTGCCCTGACCCCAGCATCGCTAAGGCGTGCAGGATGGCCCTGCCTCACTGGAGAGTAGGAGGATGAGGGTGGCTGGAGCATTCAGGCTGCCGAATAGGAGGGGTTTGGCTGGGCATGGAGGAGGAGAGGCAGAGATGTCAATGGAAACTCTCGCCTGGAGAGGCAAGGAGAGGCAATGAGAGCCGAGGAGCCGTCCCGCAGCAGCAGCATCCCCTTTAGCGCCCGGCATTGTTTAACGCCCCGTTCCTATTTGCTTTGGCGGCGGCACAGAGCGGGGCCGCGGTTTCCTCCGGGCGCGCTGGCTGGAGGGCGGCCAGCGCCGCGGCTCCTGCTCCATGGGGTCGCCCTCGCCGCCTTTATCTCCGAAGCGGAGCAGAACCAGGGCCAAGGAGCCGTTGAGAAAGCAGCCACAGGCTCCAGCTGTCTGCAGCCTGCGTGCTCCGAGCAGAGCATCCCGCTTCCTCGGAGGCCCGGGCCGCCTAAGAAGGCTTGATCTCAGCGGAGCCATTTTGCAGCCTCTCGTTCTTGCTACTGCCTTTTAAAAGCAACTGAAGGGCCCTGGGGGATCTCCTCCGTGCTGGAGGGATGATTCAGCTCTTGGCCAGCCCGTTCCTGCCTGGACAAGCCGCCGGATACAGTCCTGTATAGCCGGGGCCAGTGCCAGGATTTGTCCCACAGATTTTGCTCCCAGGTACCCCCCCATCCCTGCTCCCCCATCCCTCTGGGCCAGGGTGTGCTGCAGAGTGGGAGCCCCCCACCTGAAATTCCCTGCCTGGCATCCATTCCCAGCATCACCTCACAGCCCCCTATCCTCTGTGCAATTCCAGCAGCTCCTCTGCCCCTGCCCTGCTGGTACCCACCATTCGCGGGATGCTCCACCTGAGCCTGCTGGAACGGAATCCCTCAGGATACTAAATGGGGATAAGAATTGTTCTTCACACCCAGCTTTTATCACACGGATGGAGAGCACCGAATCCTTCGGCAGGCCAGGAAATTACAGAGCATACCCTGCACACCGCCCTGCCTACTCAGCTGCACAGACAGACGGACAGACCCTGCAGCCCTGCAACCGGCTCTGCAGGCACCACTGCAAATGGGGCTCATCATCTATCGACCAGGGGTGACACACCGCCCACAGGCAAAGGACAGGGATCGCCTCCCTCCCCTCTCTGCTCCAGCCTGAGCCATGGGATGAGGTTATTCAACCTGGTGTGAAAGCCTTTAGCCATCTCCCACCATAGCCTGAGGGATCTCGTTCCTGGCAGCACCCCTCCTGGCCACAGGGAACATCCCTTCATCCTTCCCCAGCATTCCAAGCCATGCGGGGACTCCCAGACAGGCTCTGGATGGGTGCTTCCCCCAGTCCCAGGCAGGAAGGAGCTGAACACACTAAAAACATGGAGATGCTGAGGAGGATGAGGAGGGTTGCGGGGCTGAAGGCAGCCCAAGGAGCACAGGGAGGAGGTGAAAGCAGAGCTATGCGCAGCCAAGGGGCTCACACGGCACTGGAAATTGGCTTCCGCCCATTAACGCGAGTCCAGTCCAAAATCCAAAGGGTGACTGGCTCTTCTTGCGCTCTTCCACTCTTCCTTCCTTCCTTCCCACGCCTCACACCGGCTCACCACCACGCCACCCTTTGGGAAGGAAATGTCTCCTCTCTCCAAATGTCCCAGCTTCTTCCAAGAACAATGAATCCAGTCCCACCAGCCCTCTCCACTGCTGCATCCCTATGTTGGGAGTCCTCTGCAGTCCAGGGATTCCAGGGAAGTAGATGCTCCATGTTTCCCACAAGGCCCCTGGGCTCCCAGCACATGTCAGCTGAGCCAACAGCCCCTGAGCACTTCAGCTCCAGCCAGAGGGGCCTGTAGATCCCTATCTATATATTTATACAGGCACTTGCTCCATAGGTTTCCTGTTGCTCCAAAGGTGACTTCCAGCAACATCTCCCAAGTGCAGGGCTTAACAGTTTCTTACCGAGCTGTCAGTCATCCTTCCCGCAGCACGTTCTGTGCTTTCCCCTCCAGAGCAAGGATGACGAAGGTGATGAAAAGCATTTTTGTTGCTCTCCCCTCCTGGCCAGATGAGGGGGAAAAAATCCCTTCCAGCTCAGCTTTCCATGCAAAGGATGGGTTTCCCTGCACAGCGCCACTGCAAAGCATCTGAAGTCCAGACAGCAAAGGCTGGAGACACCATCTGACCCCAAATGATGGTGAACAATGTATTAGGCCCTTCCTGTGGCCTGTCCTGCCCTGCCATGGACTCCAAGAGCTTGAACGGGATGAGGATTTGGCTGCAAGCTGTAGGGAAAGGAGATGCCCCAGGGCTCTCTGAGCTGACAGATTCAGTGTAAGTTGCTGGTCTTGATGTGGCCGGGATGTCGCAAGAAGAAAAGCAGTGATTTGGAAGCTGTCACCTTGCAGTGGGTGGCTGTGAGCACAGGCCATGGTGGTGAGTCCTTGTATGGAGAAGCCAAGAGGTACCAGAGTCCTGGTGGGGCCGGCAGGATGCAACAGGCTGTGAAATCTTGGACTCCAGAACCTTCAGGTTGGGCTCTATCCCTACCCTGCTCCTGGTTTGGATGCTCATGGCTGCATCCATCCCAACACTGCAGCCCACCTTGGCTAGCTCACGGGGTGATGTTCAGGATGTCCCACTGGACACCCCGCCAGCCCCAGGGCTGTCCATTACCATGCAGAGCATGGACCAGAACCCCCAGATCCACCTTCACACACAGCAGCAGCCGCCTTCCATAACCAGCAGGTGCTTCTCCCCCTTTTCCAGCATTTCTTGGGCTGCTGTGAAGGATCCCAAATGGTGCCTTTTGCTGGCAAAATCCCACTGGCAAAACCAAGAATTAAACAAAGACAAACCCCATCTCCAGAGGGACACAGGCCTCCATGTCATCTCCCTGCCATGAACTCACACACATCTACAGCCAGCAGTGCTGGAGAGGGGGAATCCAGTGTTTTCACCCAAACATTGAGGGCTTTGGACACCGAGGAAATGGAAGCAGGTTTTTTGGCGGAGAAGCCAACTGGCCTTTTGCCCCAACTACAGCTGTGCAGGGCTTTTGCAAGGCGCACTAATTCACACACATTCAAATCTGCGCTTCCCTCCAGCTCCCAGAGTTATCCCAAATAAGCTGCTGCTAGGAAAACAAGGAGGGTCGCACAGGCAGGCAGCAGAGCCAGCTAGAAACACATCCGATTCAAACATATGGATAAAACCATGACCATTTTCCGCCTCATTCCCAGCTTCCAACCCTCCTGTACTCCAGATATAAAACCTCCATGAAGTTCCTATCCATGCTGGCACTGAAAATCTCCATCTGAAGCAGTGGGTGCTGTGGTGGGAGCAACCTCTCCTGCCTGGCAGGATGCACCGTGCTGGGGCCTCTCTTCACGGGTGCCTTTGCCAGGGACAAAATCTGGCACAGCGAGAAAATCCGATGCGGTTGCAAGTTTTCCCTGTGCTCTGCTCGCGAGGGCTTTGCTGGATTTGGAGCTCTTTGCCTCCCCATGCTCCTGCCGGCTCACAGCTGTGCCCCTGCTTTGCTCTGCACCCAAATCCTGCTATAAGTAGTCCTGCGGCTCCCATCTCCTACTCCCATCCAGGGACTGGGGGGAGTTAATGGGAGCTGGCTGCCCCTGCCCAGCGCCATTGTCCCCCGGGGCATGCCAAGCCCAAGGAGCAGCCCCAGCCCTGCTATATCTGTGCTGGGGAAGAAGAGGCTGCTGCTATTGCAAAAGCAGAGGCAGCACCTTCCCCCAGGCAGACTAAATTAAGCTTTTAGCTTTGCAGAAGGAGGCTGGAGTTGGGCTGCCCTGACATCCATCCGCCCTGAGTGCAGCAGAGCCAGCACATCCCATGGCCGGGTACCACAGGACCCCATCCCTCCTGGCAAGTGAGTTCTACCCCATCAGTGCTCGGACTCGCTGTGACACATCCCAGGCTGCAGGGTGACAGCCCCATCGGGCTGGTGCCACAAGCCAGAGGCAGTGGCCTGGTGAGAGAAGGTCATCTGGATGGGCTGGACGGAGCGGGGAGGGAGCAGGATGAAACGGGGCCTTCGCCTGTCCCTTGCACAACCCGTAAGGGATCCATCCCGCTGGCTGTGCCAAGCCGGAGGGACAGACCTCGTGTCTCCAGCACAAGGTGGCACAGCCAAGGGAGATCAAGTCCCCCATCACGGGGGACAGGGGACAGTGCAATGGGAAGACGCTCTGCAGACCTGGGAGCTGCGACCCTGCTGAGCCCCGGGGGAGACCCCTTCGTCCCTTCACATCCCACCGCTG
>JANHGB010046249.1:0-57339 GCA_026283785.1 Coracopsis vasa | reverse complement strand
CTGTCTCTGCTTCCTCCCAGCTCCTCCTCCTCCCTGGCAGAGCATGAGGCTCAGAAAGTCCTTGCTCAGACTAAACAACAGAACATACAAACCAGACTGCCAAACCACCTCACTTAAAGTGTTTTTCTATATATTTCTCCAATATTTCGGGGATGATCTTGCATTCTCAATGACAACTCAGTTCTATTTTCTGGAGCAAGAAGTATGATTCCCTAGTTCAAGTAACACTCCTGCTCACAAGTAGCAAAAATTTGGCTTGGTATTTAACAGGAATTATCTTATATCGGATAATAATCTTATAATGAAAAGTTAAGTTTTCATTAAGTAATTAAGTTAGGATTCTGTAAGCATTTCTATACTGGGAGAGTGAGGCAGATACTGAACAACCTGTATGAACTTGGGGCTACGGTCTCACTGGAGTATTTCTGTTAAATAATCAAGAGAACAATAAACACAGATATGCAGCCTGTGACCACAGCAAAACCAACAAGCTATTTCACATATATAGAGTAAGGCTAGAGAGGCTATCTCACAACACATTATGCAAAACTAGAATTTTAGACGTTTTTTCCACAAATACGGAACTCAAACCCAAAAATGCCAACTTAATTGACAAAGCCAAACACTACATACAAGCTCTTTTTCTTTACATGTATAGTATTGAGCTACAAATGTGCAGAGATATTTAAGCAAGAAGAATTTCTAAGCAACCCACACTGGAAAACAGGTAACAAAATAGTGTAAGGCAAGATGTTTGCTTCACGGTATCTGAAAGAATTTACACAAACTTTGCAAGCTGACAGCTAAATTAAATGCCCTGGGATTGAAGCTGTACTAACAAGGTACCCATCCCAACACCATCACCTTAATGCCATTTGTCTAGGGAAAGTAACTGCAGTGGTTACCCAGAAGCTAACATTATATAGTGTTGGTATAAAAATTGAGTGCAGTTACACACGATTGTTAACATCCTATAGAAATGCTTCTATGTGGATGACTTACTATGATTGAGAATCTACAGCAGTATTTGTGAAGGAGATAGTGCTGGTCAGCTCCAGTGAAAAACCAGCCTGAAAAGCTCTGAAACATATGCTGCTGGTCTTTTATTTTCCTGACAGAATCAACACTAATATGACCGCACATACAAGTGCCCATGAAGTAGCATCTGAACTTCCAATTTATCAGCTACTCCACAGTGACTTGCCTTGTGCATGTGTTTACCTTGTGATAAAATGAAGCTTAGTAACTTCAGGCTTGACAAGAGCTTCTGAGCAATTTGTATGAAGATACCTTGTAGTTGGCTATCCAAGGAATACAATAGAAACAAAAACACACACCCCCCAAAAAAAAAAAACCTACAGATATGGGGAAAGACTGATAATAACCCTGTGACACAGAACAGAAATGCTAACTACAGTTTTACTGGTTACAATTATATCAGGAAATCAACTTTTAGAGCTGAGCATAATCCTTTTAAGTGGTACTGAAAGGTGACCTGAACTATTTAACATTTTCATCCACAGTATGCATTAACACTTCTAATTTGAACAGTCTCTCCTCTTCCTTGATTAAAGAGGCCATAATTCTAAATATGAATTAGAATTGAAAACTTATTAACTTTATGGATTTTTCAACTGGAAATATACTTCCCAAAGCCAATCCAAATTGCACATTAAAATACAACTCCCCATTAGTACTGGGAAAAAAAAATAAACCAAAAAAGCATTCACTGTTAAGAATGTTACAATCTGTTAAACAGAAGCGCTGCATAATAATTGTGGAACTATCTTGTTTTTACCTTTAATTTAGCATAGCAGTTCTGTAAGTGATCCATATCACTACCCAGTTTTAGATGCTGCATTTCTACTTCTTCCTGAGCTCGAAGGTTCTTGTGCTGCAGTACAAGCAACTCATTCATGCAATTTATGATAGATACTAAGTTTAATTCCTTTCCTTTGGACTCAGCATAAATAGAGGGGAAGCCCAGTGTTGTCAGTTCCTGGTAGAAGACAAGGGGAATGGAGAACCAATAACTAACAATCTTCCACGCTTCTCCAAAAGACAGAAACAGTATCATGTGCAATTCTATATTAATCTTTTCCTATATTCCCACACCATCTCCCCAGAAAAAACTATTTCTCACCAACTTCAGCTTCTGAGCATTGAGTAAAAAGCCTTCTTAATCCAGTGAATCTATACTACCACAATTCATGTAATGTCACTTTCACACAATCACCAATAAACAGCAAGAACTCACCCTATCAAGATAGGATACACTCTGTTCAATATTCTCTTCTGTGCAGAAGGCACTGAAAAAGCCATGCATGCTTTTGGATGAAGGCAGTGACAAACGTAGCACTTGTGAGTTCATACTTGGGGAAGAAATACTTTTATCTGAGGTATACTGAAAAATATTTTTGCTATCTAAAAGTTAAAAACATTAAGAGACAAGTCAGTGCTAATAGTTTAGGACACACAAGAAGTCAAATCCCTTACCACCCAAATTATTATTTACAGAAATTTACGATTCCAGAGCTTAGAATGTTACTTGGAACTACATACTGAACAATTCACAATTAAAAAAAAATTAAAAAAATAAAAGGGATAAGCTTGCACCAAAGATTGAAAGACTTAATATCATCTTAAGGTATTACATCCTTCCAAATTTTACTCATCTGCCAAGATCCACAAATTTTACTATTACACTATATAGAAGTAAAAGAACCTATTTACTCCTTTGATACTTCTGTAATCAATTTATGAGGCAAAAGAATATAGAAGAAGTAAAGAAACCTCTGAAAATACAACATATCCTGAAAGGTGTGACCATATGTTAAGGACAGTATTTTACAGCAGCATATCTGTACAGACACAATCCAGAACAAAAAAAACAAAGCACCGCAAGTACTATATATTATTTAAATAGTCTGCTTAACTAGTCAAATGTCATGCATGAAACTCCAGTCTCTCTCCTAAATGCTATAACATCACCAGTAAAGATACCAAATCCAATAAATTCAAAATATTACCAGCTTACCTGATGACAGCACTGGCACAGTAATAGTCTTCCAGTCTCCCATAGCAACAAAGACAAGCAGGGTACCTGAGCAACTGGTTCAGCAGTGAAGTATTTAGTACAATTGCTGGCAATGTGTGTTACGTAGGCATCTCCTGAAATAGCAAGAGCATTTTAGATTAACAATAGCAGCTAATACAGCTAGAAGATTAAAGTAGGTATAAGGAGTGATTACTGGACTTGAGCCACATGAAATTTTTCTACTTCTTCACACAACATTTGGAACACAGTAAGTACAGCAAATACTACACCATAAAACTGATGCATATATCAATATTTAGCCCTAAACTTAACTAAGTCTTGTAAGCCATTAAGTAAAGCTAGAATGTCATGCACACATGAAAATACAGACTCACACTATAGATAACTCAGTTACTTCTGTTGATGTATATCAGAGGAAACACAGCAAGACAAATATTAAATATTTTCCTGTCATATGGCTAGGAAGCAATTTTATTAAGGTAAACTTATGTGAAGTTTTAACATAAATCTGTGTGAGTGGGATTATTACTTAAATAGAAAGATAATAAAGAGAAGATATATTGACAGAGAAAGCACAAATGAACTTCTAGCAGGTATTTAACCATTTAAATTTAACTTGGCTTATACATCTGGTTTATTCTAGGATTCCATATTGCTTTTCCTGGCTTTCTTTTTTGCAGAATCGCCAAAACTGTTAAAGAACACAAATAGGAGAAGCCTTACCCTAAAGGAAAGCCACACAGTCGTAAGAAAGAACAGATTGCCCCCTCACCCTACCTCCACTGCACAGTAGGGTGGCATGTAATAGCATTAGAGTAACCACACTGCTGGAAACTTAAAATCCAGCGTGGATATTTAAGATTCAGACAGCACAACCCATCACCTGTTACATGAACAATGATACTTAAGGGAAACGAACTTTTCACCTAATAGGAAAAAAGGACCCCTCTTTTCAATTAGCACTTTGGAACAAATTCTCACGTCAGGTTTAGATGGACTCTGTGGACTTGTACAGCACAGAGATCTTTTCCCCTGCCCTCCCACTAACGTTGCAACAAATACACTCTGGATAAGCAACTTCTAAGTTTCTGACACCAAAACCTTGTATTTTTATCACTGTGGAAAAAGCTATTACGTGTGGAAGGGAGCAGAAAGGAAAGGAAGAGGGGAAAAAGGTATGCTCTGTTATCCATAAGACATGTTCTCTTGAAAACAGAGACAGTGAGAATCCTTATCAATATTTTAAGGTGAAGAACACAGTGCCCAAAGTAACACCAGGTTTTTAAGAGATCACACTGGTGTACAGAATGCTCAGCACTAGAAAATAAAATAAGCAGCTGGATATTCTTCCAGATTCATAAGTTTACTTGGAAAAAAGGTAAACATCTGTTCCTTAGATGAGTTGACAGCTTGCAGGAACTGTTAAATCACATATTAGAAAGTACAGGTTAAAGCACCAAGAAAACATAGTCAATGTGACAATCTAATGGCTGTTCTTTAGAAAGGGATTTTTGTGCTTTCTCTCTGCCCATATTCATTTATGCACACTTCTCAATTTTTTTCCCCCCTGTAAAACCAAGATGCCCAATGTTCATTTGTTTTGTTGTTTGCGGTGGTGGTGGTGTTGTTTGGGTTGGTTTGGTCTGGGGGGAGGGAGGCAAGGTGGGATGGGGTAGTGGTAGGTTGGATAGAATTCAAAGTCAAACTATGAATTAAGAGAACACACATCTTACATGTTAGTTTCATTTCTGTTGGATCCATTAGAGAAATCTGCAAATGTAAGGGGAAAAGGCGGCAAATTAAACTACAAGTATATTCTTACTACTGACATCACAATCCTGCATTCTAATAAAGCATTTCAAAAGATTGTTGAGAAATTCAAGATACAAATTCCATTAAGAACTGCTGGAAAGTCCACAAAAATACTACTCACATTTCAGATATGCTGTAACTTTCAAACCAACTGGCTTTTATTCTTTAATAGACTGCATGCCCATTATGAGATCTTATCACCCAGATTCGCTCAATATACAGTATTACCAACCCACAGGCCTCTCTACATTGACAATACCATTCTGACACAGCATCTATCACACCAAACAGTGTTTGACTGGAAGTAGAAATGGAGCTAAAGGATTATTGGGTTTCCACGCCTGGACTAAATTTGAACTCTACAAGCCACATGCAGATTCATTCAGATGCTTTACCAAGATTCCTCTCAAGTGACATGCTGCTTCTAGGTACGCCAACAAGAGGACAAAGAAAATTAACACACAAACGCAGGTTCAGAAACATGTCTAGTGAAGACAGAGTAAGCAAGAACACATAGGCAACACAATAAAATCCAGATAATGCAACTATATTCTTCTCACATTAATCAGTCTTGAAAGTTCTAGAGCCTTTTCTCTTGAAAAGGCCACCTGCAGTACACTGCACAGTGTTTTAAAATACATCAGATTAAAAATCACCCTCAACAATTTCTTTTTTTTGATTTGGAAGTGCCAAACTCAAACTTCCTTCAACTGTTAAACCACTACCTTAGGTACCTCAAGTTGGTCTGTGTCAAAGAAGCGCAGTAGCTTTGAAGCAGTAATCATTTCAGAGAGCAGTCAGCATTCTGTACTTGAATCATCTTTATATACTGTATTTAAAATTAAACTCAGATGTGCAGAACACGATAATCCCATGTCAGACGCAAAAGTGAATGCTACAAGCATTTAGTCCCATGCCAAGATCATCTCATCAGTTCCGCATGGCTTCTACTGCCAGTTCAGGACCTTAGCAATGACCTCTAAAGCTATTTAGTGATTAAGATCCACTAGCTACATTTCCTTCCCAGCTTAGGCAGTTCCTCTGTAGCAACACAGCTCAATATAGCCTCACTGAAGTATGCAAGAGCTGAAGACAAGCATTCCTGATGAAGACAGCGTGGATGCAAAATTAGTTTAGATACACTGTATTCAGAAGGGACGCTCAACCTTTGGTACACTACAGCACTCTCTTTAACCACCATAACATATCAGGGAACATATTCACGTAGAAGAGGAAAATGTGTTACTCTGAAGCAGTATTTTGTGAAATTATGGAAGAATAATAAAATGCATAAAATTGAAAAGTACTTTAGGGATCTCTGAGGTTATCTTAGTTAACACAGAAAAACTTCAATCAAACAAAACCAGTAAAGCTTTGTGGGGGTTTTGTATGAGGAGTTTTGTGTTGTTTTGTTTTTTCCCCTCCTCAAATCCTGGTTGGAAAAACATGCAGCAGGAAGCACTTTCCCAGCATCTCATGCTAATGTCAAAAAAAAAATATCTAACAAATCTAAAACCGAAGGAAACAAAAAACCATGAACGCAGGTCTCCCCAAAGTACTTCCAGTAAAAACAGAGAGCTTGATTCACACCAAGGAAGCAGTAATCAAACCAAGGCATTCAAATGCTTGTTGGAACAAGTGAAGTACAAAAAAAAGTCCAAAACAACAAAAACCATAAAACACACAAAACTCTCATGGTAATAGCATACTAGAACTTGATTCTTAGAAAGACACCTTGGGAATTTTTTGACACAAGCCTACAGGAATAATTCCAAACTCCTACATGATTCACTAACAGATACATCTTTCTTTTTGAGAGCAAGTGTAGATTAAACTTCAAAAATAGTTCATTTCACAAACCCAGAGAGCTGAAAGGAGCTGTTCTTAAAATTACTGGTCTGTGGTTTGGGGGGCAGGGGAGGGGTTGACAATGAATGTACCAAGATTCCAGACAGAAATATGATTAAGTAAGCCTGAGTTTAGACCATATCACAACTCAAGTATCACTAGCAGTAAGAAGTAGGATTATTCACTTTACACAATGCAGCATACTTAAGAGTTTCTCGGTATCACGCTTGAACTTGAAAAGGAGTAGTCGTAACTGGGTTTGTAAAAAACTCATTCAGAGAATCAGAAGAGAATCCCTTGTCACAGCACTGTGCTGTGATCATGTTACACCATCTGGTCATCTGGAACCTACACAGGGTGTGACACAAATGGGAAATGCAGTATCTGGTAACCCAGAAAACTTTTCACCCCCCAATGCAGAGCAGATAGGGAAAGATAATTTTTAGAGAGGTGGTTTCTACCTGCCCCAAATAATGCAATGTCTTGGAAAAAAATGTAAAAAGTCAGTACCAATCAGAAATTGTCAAACATTCCTTCTCTGCATATTTCAAATACTACTACAAGCTGACACATGTATACATATCAACTTGGAAAATTTAGGGGTGGGAGGTGGCGTAGTTAGCATTTATTTAAAAGGCGATATGATTCCTTCTACTAAAAATTATATCCCAAAAGGAGCTGTGAATCTGCTTAAAGCTTTTACATTTGCCTAGTTATCCAGATGCCTTTTACAGACGGCTTTTGTCTGGGTAGACACAAAGGCACATCAGTCTGTGTAAATTTAGGGTACACTCCAGTCATGACATTGTAGGTTTACAGATATATCCCTGACAAAGTCATAAGACATATACTTGTTTTAATTCATGTGATCACCATAAAAGTCCATGCATTTCCGCCCTAGAGTTTTGACATTCACTCTCTCTACAGCTGTTTTAATAACACACTTTATATTTGGCACTAAAATAGGCTTATATCCAGCGATAACTATAGTCGAAAGAGTACCTTCCTCTAAAAATTTATTAAACTTTCAGTGACCTTCATTTAACATTGTAATTTTAATGATGGGTGTTGGAATCGAAGCAAGACCCTGGATCTTTCCTCCCACATTTACAAGACTGTGGCAATTTCATTGTTATTCTATTAACTGCAAAATGAGGGTGGGGGAAATCTCTCCACTTACCCACATTCAATGGGAACTTAGAGTAATCTCAAATTTCCAGCTAAACTTCCCATGCTGCCAGAAGTAATGTGAAAAGGCAAGTCAACCACCCAGCCTATGGATATTAAGTCTCTGCTGCATTCTGAGCATATCATGCTCAAAAATCCCAACTATATTTCTGTTTTACTTACAAAGCAAAATAAAAAAAAATAAAAATAAAGAGTTAAGAATATAAAGTCTTATTTGATCGTCTCAACATACATAACCACACAAGAATATACTCTCACATCTGATAAAAGCCACTGTTCAATGACTGTCATGTCATTGCCTCAAATACTCAGGTTACAAGGCACATAATCTGATCTACTACCTCAAGATTCAACTCTACCTTTTACAAACAGATTACTGAAATCCTGTTAATGCAGTCACTGAAAAAAGTTGAAACGCATGAAAATGTTTCATGTGGCTCCTAAATTCCTATCCCATTTTGAACTAACACTTGGCATTTCCTTATTACTAAACAATAGCACTATTTTTGTTAATATTCAGAACTGCATTCCTCTGTTTGCATTCACAAAACCTCAGGAACTGTCTTCTGTGGTTCCTCTTCCTTCCCCCTGCACTGAGATTAACTTTAGACAAACTTTAAAGCTTGAATGTCTCTGCAAGCAGATGAGTTCTTAAAAGGGGAAAAATCCCAAAACAAGCAAAAGAGCCCTGCAAACAATAACCAACAAAACAAACCATGACCTTAGTTCCTAAAGTTTGTAATAGTTACTGGGCAGAGCCCCGAGCTAGTACTCCAGATCTGAGAAATTGTGAAACCCACGTTTCAGTAGCATATAACCTGCAGGTTAAATCAGGCATAGAATGGAAGATGGTAGCTGTAATTAATTTCTCTAAAGATTGCCAGGGAATTCAAGGAAAGGCTTTCATGTAAATTCTAGGTTTCTATTGAGCAAAACAGTAGTGTCGCAGAACAGACTTGGTAACTGCAAACAAATAGGACTGGTGGTCAGCATACCTTCTTTGGAAGGAACTCACACTAGCACATCCGCCACAGTGCTCTGGAAGGAAAAAATGAGCTGACATACCTGGGCAAAACAGCATAACGGAATTTCCAAAAAGCTTTCCACAGTGTTTCCTACCAAAAACTCTTAAACTAAGATGTCAGGGGATTTATTAATGACCAGTTACGGATGGGGAAGGGCAAAGTGTAGGAATAAGTTAAAGAAGGGCAAGTAAAGGGTATGAAAGTATATCACCTGCAAGTCCCAATGAGACAGAGGGGCCTGTGCAGGTACCTCTGTTATTCAGTAAATTTAAATAGGTGATGAGTAGGTAAGTGAGAAAGCTCATGTACTATACAGAATTATTCAGAAAAATAAAAACCAGACTGAGTGATAAGAACTGCAGAAGGTTGTCCTCATACTAAGCAAATAGACGATAAAATCAGCAGCTGAAATTCTATGTTCATAAGCACAAACACAATGAAAAAGATAACTCTGCTAGCTACTTAAACCAACAGCTCCAGTTAGGTATTATCATGCAGGAAGAGATCCCAGGGTCACTATGATTAGTCCTCTGGAAATAACAGCTAACAGAACATTGGAGCAGAGAACAGAAAGAGATCACCATGATGTCTCTAAGAATACTAAGCCTCCCCAGCTGAAATACCACACACTGGTACACCTTTCCCTGTATAAAAGATAGAACAGACCTGAAAATGGTGCAAGAAGGTCAACCAATGCTTTCATGCAAGAAACTAATAAGCTACAACTTTTCAGCTAGAAGAGAAAGCAGCTAGAGAAATAGGCCAAACATACAGAAAATAATTAGCCATTGCTTCTTTTAACACAACTGTTAAGCAGAATGAAACGAAACATTCAGCGCAACAACTGGAAAATAAGAGCTTTTTTCCATATAAAACAGTTAAACTGTGGACTTACATCACCATGAGGTGCTGTGAATGCTAAATATAAACGGGCTCCAACTCATTGAAAAACACCTATCAGCAGCTATTAAATTTAAAGAGATGCAACCTCTGTTCAGAAATCCTTCAGCTCCAAACAGCAGTATACTAAAAGGATATATGGATAAAAGCATCACTGTACATCAAACCTGTACTTACAATCTTTTTCTTTACATCTGCTGCCATGCACTTCCAGATAAGATGTTGACCCCAATAAGCCTATTACTCTCTCCTATGCTCTCAAGTCCAAATGATAACCACTTCATGATTCTGTATTAGTACCACTGCTTTCTCCCCTCAGAAACACATGAACCATCTTCCCCCCCAAATACTTACACTCTCAACTCTCCATCAATGTTATTAAAGCATATCTCCAGGTTTCCTACCTTCATTATCAAGATTTACCTAATACATTCACACTTCACTTTGCATGCCTCCTATTTTGAATCGTTGCCCTAAAATTCTTACCATGCCTCTGTAGCATATGGAGCCCCACGTAACTATTTCATTGACAGCACAGAAAGCAGTAGTGCTTTACATAAGTAGGGATTGCAGTAATACTACAAACAGATCTTGTACTGTGATTTGATTGTAAAACTGAAATATGCTTTGATGTAATTAAGAAAAAAAAATTTTAAACAGACAGACAAGAGACACAAAATTCTTTACAGAACCTCTACTCTTACATCACGTGAAACTACCAGCTCAACCCGTGCAATCATAAATACACTGACTCAGTAGAAAGCTTTATAGCTCTCACCTCTTAGAGCATCTGACGCTTGTAGCTTCACAGAGATCAACAAATCACTAGGCCTTCCAGCGGCGGGACAGCCGGCAAACCCAAGCCGCTAATCTAGCTCTCGCTCGTCCCTGCGATCAGCCGGAGCCTAGTAAGAAGGAGCACATGTCAAGATCCACCGCCTCACCGCGGCCAGAAACCCTCCCCAACCGCACGCAGCCCTCCTCCGGACCGGGCAAGCGCAGACCGCGGAACCGGCGTTTCCCTCGACCGGCCCTCTCCGTGTTCCCACCCAGGCGGGCGGGCAGAGCCCAGCGCAGCGCCGGTACCTCCCGCTCCCGCCGCTCGTACCTCGCCGCAGAGCGCCCGTTACCCGCCACGCCTCACGGGCGGGACGCAGCCCCGCGGAACCCTCCTCCCGAGGCGCCGGTGAGGAGGAGTTGCGCGCACCTATCCGCGTAGCACCACCTGCTGCAGCAGCGGCCGACGCGACGGGGGAGGAGCACGGAGACGGCTCCGAGTGGGTTAGGCTCTGCCTTGCTCGGCTCTGCCCCACGCCTCGCAGCTGCCACAACCACCGCTCCGGCCCCTGGCCGGGCCCCGCGGGGTTAACCCCCTACCCCAGCGTGACCCCGCCCCAGCGCTGCTACCATTGGCAGAGCAGTTGCTAGGAGACCATCAACAAGGGCCTGCACCGCCCCGGCGGGCTGTGGCGCCGCTATGGCCGCACCTGCCCCGCCATCAGCCGACGGTGAGGGGAGGAGAAGGTGGGAGGCTGCAGTGGTTGGCGGCGAGAAGTCCCCGTGGGGCCTGGGCCCTCCGCTGCACTGCGAGTACATGGAGTGGTGTCTCCCTACCTAATGCTCTGCCCAGAATGACATCGCCTGTCACAGAGGACAGAGTGGTCGCAAGTTCTGAAAGAATCTGGCATTAAAGATTAGCCCCAACTTTTGACTACTCGTTGCTGCATTTTTTTCTCCCCGCAGGGAGTTTCAGTGCCTGCAGATAAAAGCTTAAGAAGTCCTTCTCTGTGTCATGTTGTTATTCAAAAACAACATTCCTCTAAAACACTTTAAAGAAGACACCTCCATAGCTGATGTCGAGGGTTGTTCAGTGCTGCCTGAAACAGAGGTATTGCTGATTTGAGCAAATCGCTCACACCAGGAATCCCTGGCACTCACCCAGAGAAAGCTGTGCCCAGACATCATAAAAATGGCTCGGTGTGGGAGACCTCATGTGTCTGACAGCCCTCTGTGGCATGCAGTGGTGGTGGAGGAGCACCAAGACACCCCGTCTGGCACACGCCTTACTGCCCTGGTAACATCCATTAAATTGTCTAGCATTACGTCATTTAATATGTGAGGCTCCTAATAAAATTACCCAATAGAACTCAGTAAAATCAACTGAGTAATTGTGACCCATAGGATTTGGCTACTTTCACTACTGGGGTTTGCAAGACTGCAGCCTTTACTGAGTCAGGGACATCCTCATTGGTTTTTGATGACAGCTACCACCTTCATAGCCATGTACACCAAATTCTGCAAACATATGTAATGTATGTGTACCCGCAATATGTAATTCTCAGTCCTCTGTGTTGCTGTTTGTTGACATCTCAAATGTCTCTATCATTGTCTTTTGGTGCAGAAGAGGTCAGTTTTTAAGTTGCCTTTCCTAATCTGAAATTTTAATCCTAATTTCTTTCCAGGTTAATAACAATTTCCAATAAAATAGCCTTACTCTGTTTGGTTTTGTTTTTTTGTTGTTTTGTTGTGGGTTTTTTTTAAGATGAGGTCACCAGAACAGGTTCTGCTGAATAAAATAGCATTTTTAATACATTTTAATTTCTAATGACTAATGAGTCTTTAAAGAATATTCAGCTCCATTCTCTTTATATTTCTTTATATTTCTTTATATTTTCTCTAACAACTTACCTTTATTGGTCCAATATTCTCTTTACATCTAGCTTTGAGGAGAGTATCCTTTTGGAGGACCCAGTGCAAATAACCACAAACATCTAACCACAAATGAACTGAAGAGATTGAGACATATTTTTGTCAATATGTCAAAAGCTAGGATGTTACAGGTCAAGAAATAACAAAACAATTACTGACAGAAAAGAGGCTGAAAATGCAGTAGACAAGTTGGCTGTTATGACTGGAAAGTCAGCATCACAGAGAAACAGCCGCAACTGGAATATTACATATTTATTTTTCATAGATTATATATTTATATACCCTCTCATAAATTCAGTTATTCACCCAAGTCAGCAAATTTTGATTATTTTTCTGTATTTTCAGTGCAAGAAGATGGTAACACAGGATACAGGCCGTGTGTTAACATTTTCACTGCTACCGTCACCAAGTGGACAGTGATGCTCTGTGGCATGCAAGAAGGGATGGAACAGTGAAAGAAAATGAGTCTTGTATGTTTTCCTGCCACTAACGTAGCTGTGATAAACCTCTTATATCTCTTACATGCTGCTTGCTCTGCTTCCAGATTCTTTTTCATTCATCATTCCTGGTTTTCAAAGGTCAGCTTGAGAATGGAAAAACACTGAACAAGGTCAAAACCAGCCTTTCAAAATTCTCACAAAATTTAACTCCCAGGGATGAAATATACTCTTGACATCAAGATTGGAAGTAAAGCTATTTCTCTTGTTTATGGGCAGACATCTCCCAAAAAGACACATATATGGTTAGTAAACTGTCTGGCACTTGCTGTGTAGGAAGCAGACTCCAGCAGCTTGCAGAAATAGTGATTATTTTTTTGGCTTTTAGTACCTTTGCAAGATCAGTCATAAATATTTTTGATAACTACATTCTTTTTAGAGTTGTTTAGGTCATAGGAAGTAAGTCCTCGCAGCACAGAATGTTTCATTTTATGACTCAGGTTAATAGCAGAGGGTTTGGCCTTTTATATTCTAGCTTTGCTGCAGGTGCACTCTGCAAGAGGAAGCAGATTCACACAGAATACGTTAGTGGTAATGGCAAGTGGGACAACAGACTTTGTTCATGGGAAGGATTAAGATCCTGGGGCTTTAAAAGATAATACATGGAGTGGGTGGTGCTGAATTCCCTTTGTCTATTTGATCTTAGCAGCTGTTCCTGAAGTTGACGCTATTCAAAAGAGAACTCCCCAAACACTTTGCTGTGCATCATGGATTGGGTTTTGTAGCCCAGACAGTTATTTACTGATAATGCACGAATTTGGTATAACAGTCTTCCACAAAGCACAGTGAGAATTAAAACGCACTTTTCTGAAGTGGTTCATAACAAGGTGACATATAGGTAGGATTTTTGGTGCTGGGAAAGGGTAGTGTCATTGGAAGTTTTGGTTCCTAAGGGATACAGTAGAGAATAAAATCTTGTGCTCTCTTGAGTAACATCATAAACATCCTGTAATGGATATCAGGTCTTTGACACTAACCCAGCCTTAAAAGTTCAACTCCTTAAGCAGTGTTTTCCTTCTTTACCTGGGTTTGCTTTAATCTAATTGATGGAACTATCTGGAGACTCACTTTATTTTGCTTTAGGATTCAGCAGTATAGGAGAAAAAGAAAAGGGAGTGTGTGTGTTATTTCATAGTCTTTCCTCTATGTGATATAGACCATTATCCTTAAAATCAATTTTAGCCTCATTTCCTTTAGAAACTATAGAATAAATTATTAGAGAATTTTTGAAGATGTATTTATAATCTCTTCTTTGTAATTCTTTACTAAAAAGTGGGATTAAGTATTATAATGGGAAAAATATTAAAGAACCAGAGGAAATGCGATGCTTTGGGAAATGAAATATACAGAATACCTCTTAAAACTTACATTGAGGCTGGATTAAACTGTAACATGGACAGGAGGGAAACAGGCTCCTACAATTCAGGAAGAGATGGACTGATCCACAGTTTGTTTGCATTTCAATTCAAACTCATCTTCTTAAGTACATTCAAAAATGTTTTTTGTTGGCACGGTTTCTATAGCAGTGTCCTGCTTCATTACAAATCAGCAGGCCTGATGAACCATGGGCTAGCAGAAGCTCATTAAAATGTCTGATCCTGTTATGCAGTAGGCCAGTGGCAGCCGGTGACTCCTTTATTGTCTCTTGATGTAAGAACTGCATCTCAGCAAAGCCCAGCTCATAGGGCTTTCACATCTCTTTGTGGAGATGCATAAAAATAACCTCATAAGCCAGTCTGTGGGTTGTGCTGACCACTGGTAAGGTCTGTTCTCTAAGGTCTGTTCTCAGTTCCAGCTCACACATTAGAAGCTCCAGTTGTGCAGTGATCTTAACAGATACCTCCAGAGCCCATTGGAGACTCCGAAGATGCAGGAATCTACAGCAGAATTTAGATAGGCTTTACATATTTGAGCCCACCTGTGTGGTCAAATCCCTCCTTTCCCCTTCTGCATTACTACATGGGAGTCACTTGGATCAGAATCTAAAAGACATTCAACTTTTGTCTGAAAGTTTCCTCTGCTTTTACACTTGGACTGTGAGATTTCAGGTTAAATCCTGTTAGATTACAAAAATATAGAGAAAAGTTGGCTATCTTTCCCCAGGGGTTTGACCAAGCACATCAACAGTCACAGAAATATCCCTGGGATGAGATGGTTTTGCTGTCTGGTCAGAGCATCCCCCACCCAAGGCTTTGTGCCAAACCAGTGCCACAGAAAGCAAACAAAGCATTGGGGATCCAAGGCAATGTAACACAAAAAGGATGCTGACTCTGCAGCAAAGAAACTATAGACGGAACTTTTGAACAAGAGCGCCTCAGGGTGAGTGACAAGATGCCAACTAAACCATGGGCTATCACTGTTTCACTGCTCCTCCTCATACATGTCTACATGCTTTTGCACAGGCTGGTTTTTATTGCCCTCATCTGAGTCAGTTCAGCTCACTGTTTCTTTTATTTTTTGTTGGGCTAGTGTTTCAACAGCTTAGCAAGTGAATTGTGTGAATAAAAGTCCTTATGATCTGAAAAAGTGAGTAAATTGAATATATGCTAGAGCCAGTACAAGACAATCCTGGGTAGGAGAGAGGGAAAAGAAAGAATGGGGGGAGGAATGGGACTTCCCAATTTTAGTATCTGTGAAGTAAGTGTTAGATCAGTTATCCCTTTCATGGAGCTACACCCTCACATTTGTGTCTTTGCAACTTTATTTCTGGTTAAAGATGGGAGAAGATAACTCATTTAACTATCTCCACACAATATAGCATCTAAATTTTCCTTTCCATTCTGGGAGGCAGGCACCAGGTAAGCTTTTATTGGATTTACCCAAAGACTTTTGGAGAAGGATATCAGATGGCTGCAATGCCTGCAGAAATTCAGGCTCACTGCTGAACCATTTTCACACTGTTACTAGTTCAAGGGAAAACTTTCATGAAGCAGTGTAGACAATGCCATTTAATTCAACTGTGTTGAAGGATTTCAGTGATGCAGATACTTCATGAAAAATTTTGGTCTTAGTAGCTATAGCAACTTGTGCCATGAAACAGTTGTTTTTCTTCCCACCCTGTCCTGTGCTACACGAACACTATCATCAGAGAATATGTGTGATATTTTGCATGTCTGCTTCAATCTCCATCTGAAAAACTTCACAAAAATCTGTTCAACATCTCACATGCAGGAAATATCACTACAGGCAGGGCTAAACGTCACTGAATCTCTTGCATTTAACTGTTCTTCGTTCGGACAGCTGCTGAGATAATTGGGTAAGTGTCATTATGAAACACTAAGGCACTCAAAAGTGTTTGAAATTGTTGTAGTGTGTTTTTAAAGTGTTTTTAAAGGAGGGAAGAGCAAAAAGTAGCATCAGGGAAGTGAAGAAAGGTCCCACAGCTTGTGAAAAGCAGCAAAATAGCATTTCAGGTGAAAGTGGTGAATGAAGAATGTTAGTATGGTGTCTGCAGAAACAGTCTCTGGTTTACCCAACCTCTTTCCAGTCATGAAAATAAGACCTTTTTTCGTTGTCAACAAATAAACACATTTGTGCCATTGTTCAGCACCTCAAAATAACACAGAAAATCCCAAACTCTGAAGGGTTATCACATAAAAAGGGACAGGAGTGGTGTTATAATTTTAAACACGGGAACTGAGACATCAAAGTGTTAAGTATGTTTTCAGGAAAGTCCATTCCACAGCCAAGGACTGTAATTTATTTTTTAGCTCCAATTTCAGATCATTAGGACATTGAATTTCAATAGAAATATGCCCCTGACACTCTCACAGGAGTTTGCTATACATTTTGCACTCCGATGGACCAGCACAGGCCTTGGAGTTAATAACAGTGACGCTGTGTGCAAGTACCGTCTTCTTCCATAGGAAAATCTACTGCAGCATAATTTATTGACTGTAAAAAGAATTATACACATCAGAAGAGAAGAATTAAAGCTTTTATGTAGTGCCATTCTCAACCATATAGGAAAATATTTAGGAAAATAAAATTTCTAGAATAATAGTTTACCACAGCACAGTCCTTTCAGTCTTAGACTCGCAAAGTAACACTAAATGTCAGAAAAGGAGCAGAACGTAACGATTTCAATCCTGTCTCTCTTTAGCTTGTCTGTAACTAGCTTGCAGAGCAATTAAGATACAGTTATCCGTGGTGAACACAGCTGATACTCTGGGTTTTAAGCATCACCGGCTGTAACTAGTTTCAAACAATGCCTCTCCCAAGAGAGGTGCTCCATGTCACGCCGCTTGAGTATAGTTTGAGCTAGGGTGAGTTTACTGCTTAAAGACACTTACATTGGAATCCTTTCTTTTCTTGGTTAAGGGCTAGCTCATCAAAAGCATAAGGAAACAATTGTGTATGTGATTCTTACATCACTCCCCAGTGTGAAAAATGCTCATGATGCACAAGTGCAAACGTACAATTAAAACTTCATGTGCACAAGTATCATAACCTGATAGAAAAAAAGTGTCAAGACAGATTACCAGCTGAAAGGAAATCATTTTGCAAAAATCCAATATTCACATTAGTATCTTAAAAATAAAATCCCTGTTTAAAATAAATTTTAAGGGCAACAATATGGAAGTGAGCAGTATCTCAGCTCTGCCAAGACATGCTGTCTCTGCAGATAGCTGGCATGCCTCCTGCACACTATGCCTTCAACAAAAAAGTAAAGATAAAACCAAAAAAAAGAAAAAAAGAAGAACATATTTTTAAACCTACATGTTTAAAGATAATAAGAAGATCTTGGTAACGAGAGCTGCTTTCTCCTTAGTTCTTAATCCGAAACCTGCACAAAGAAACTTCTCATTCACTCGCACACACAGATTAAACATGAGAAATACAACTAGCATAATAGCTCTCTGTCCAGAACGGGAAAGACCGCGATGAGTAACTTGTTCTTACTGGTCTCTTGGATAATAGTTTAAGAAAGGTTTTCTGTTACTTGAAGAAATAATGTCAGCTGCTTTAAAAACAGATTGATGCCAGCAAATGGATCTTTAAAAATATCCTTATGTGAAATACTTTTTGTATAGTATTATCAGGGGTTACATTCCAGCAAACACCTGAATGTCCCATTCTGTTACCTTAGGTTATTTTTTTGAACGCCTGTCGAAACAACACCTAATGTGTGTATGTCTTCAGTCACTGTACAGGCTGTGACTTGTGCTGCTAGGACACTTAGATTACTATTATATCAGGTCCCTTTTAAATGAAAACTGGTATTCTACATTGTACGCTTGGATATACAAGAACTTAGAGTGCCCTTTTGAAATAAAGCCAAAGAAATCTTTTCAGAAACTGGGGTGGAGCATAAAGGAACCCATAGTAAAAAAAATAAAATCACTTCAACTGCTGAAAATTGCAAAAGAAAAAATATGAGCTATGGGGAAAAATTGATTTAGGTATGATCATAAATTACACTGTCATTTTTGTTTCCATATCCACATAAGTGACAGTCACCTTTAACTGGTGATTTTGAAACGCATTACAAAATGAGGTTAGGGATCCCTCAGCTAGAATAAAGCAATCTTGATTTTAATTGGTAACATCCAGTATTGTGTGTATGTGTGTGAAATTGCCAATAGAAGGTGGAATATGTGTGTTTCATAGGAAAAAAGTGCCTATATTTCCCATTGATATAGTCTATAGAAAAGGGAAAAACTTTTAGTGCTACAGTTAGGTGCCAGTACGTAACGTAATTATATGATTTAGTGTGAAGTTTTAGATGAGAGGATTTAAGACATTACTACCAGTAGTTTTTGTCTTCACCTCTTGCTGGAGGTGACTGCCTCTGGAATACCAACTAGTGCAGCTAAGACGGGAACATCTATTCCTTCCTGACAGAGCTGTCTCCTGGAAAGGAAAAAACCACTGTGTGGTTGCATGGCACAGACAACAAGCATGAATAGTGTTGGTGTGTAGAGAGCTTACACAGGAGAACACCTGAAGAAAAGCTGAGACGGACTCATAAGCATGATTGTTGCTCACGCTTTCTATTAACTAGAACAGGGCTCAGTGCCAATGCCAAGTGGGAATTTAATCACAGAAAGCACCACCATGAAATAATACTAGATCCAGCGTCACAGGATGTGTGTGGAGGCACTGGGACAGTGCTGCACAAAGGTGAATGGAAAGCCCTTTCCTTACAGGAGAGAAGGCTGCAAAACCATAGTGCAATCCTGGAAACACCTCAGCACTGCACCATGTACTGAGCACCACAGGGTTTTCCTGTGGGCTTCAAGAGATCATAGATCTTGAAGAGCTGCACAGGCAGACCTGGAGATGGTGAGAAATACTGCTGTCCATGTCCCATGATTCATCAGAGGCAGAACTGGTCTGTTTTCAGACCAGACCATGTTAAAAACAGTAAAACCTTTTAAAAGCAAGATAAAAACACCTATCTGTATTAAATTTTGCTTTTTCAAATTGCTTTCTTCCAGTCTTAAGGTCATCCTGACATTCAACTCCAAGGTTACTACTGAAAGAGGCTCTGAGCTCCACTGCAGCCTCTGTCAGCTGGGGACCACAGTACCATGGGCCAGAGGGAGAATGAGCCACTCACTAGCAGTTTGCCCAATTATCTCCCCAGATCTTGTCTCGGTTTGTTGGGAGCCAGTGTTATGTCATTAATGTCTCCTCTTTTCCTGAATAATGCCTGAGTATTCTGCATGACCAGAATGTGGATTTGAAATTGCTTCTCTTGAGACAAAAGATGTGGGTAGCCAGCCAAAGCCTTTGAAGGGAGAGACTGGTGCTGTGATTCTTGCTAAGAAGGGGCTCTGAGCAAGGAGGAAAGTCAAATGCCTAAGCACAGTAAAAGCCATTAATCATTTCAAATCTAACCGCTTATTTTCTGCAGAAAATTGCATATACTGGTGCTATTTAAGCTCCTGTCTTCAGGGGTAATAAACGAATCGGAAGATGGTAGCGCTACACTTAATTTCAGTGGAACAATAGTGGCATCCAGTGGTCAGTCAGCAAAATTCAAAGCACTGCTTCCCCAGCGTTTGAGGGGGATAGTGTCGTCTGCTCGGGCACCTCATGCTCTGTTCTTGATTGCCTTTTTTTTGGTGGGGTGGTGGGAAATAATACTTTTTGAAAATGGGGTGTATTTTCACTTCAGTGGAGAGAGTAAAATACATTTTCTAACGTCCAATAATTGAAAAGTTAATTATCTGAGGCCCTACTGCAGTTGGCAAGTAATTCTATGGAGGGCATAGTTGGCCTTGGTGCAAACACATTTGATCTAAAGGCCCTGTACTTGTGATGAAAGAGGTCAAATAAACTGTAATACATCATTGCAGCTATGCTGTTTTGTTTTATAACACATCCTTTCAGCTATGTTCTGCTTGGTTTCTCTGATTGTCTAGAGGAAGATTTGTGTGTGGCTTTATATATCACCAGAAGTAATACTTTGGTCGCTATAAATCCTTGGAAGCTTATTTTATCCATGTCACTGAGGTGAGCTGCATCACGTCTCCTTACTAGCCATTATTTGTATTTTGAAAATATCCTTGCATTTTGAGAGGAGAATATGATTTGAAGTATTTCAGTTTAGAGTCTTACCTTTATATTGTAGATGGAGAGCTTCCATTCACACATTCATACCAGGCTGGTCATCTTAATGCCTTCTGTCTCTCCTCCTGCACTGAAAAGAAAGAGGGTGTTTACTCCACCAGACCTCTGAGTAGTTCATTTGCATCCATCTTCCGCTATTCCATTTAGATTTTAGCTAAAGCAATGAACCTAACCCTGACTTGATAGTGACAAAAGTATCTGCTGCAATCTCATTTCTGCAGGAAACAAAATACTGTAAATGAGATGCTGCGAAATCTCAGGGGGAAAAAAAATGCAGTAAAATTGCACTATAATCTTGTAACAAGAATAGTAGTTTCCCCCCCTCAGACATACTATACTCTTGACAATTTATAACTTTAAAGATTCATTCAGGGCACTTGGGTTTGAATTGTACATCTTCACAGTCATTATATATTTGCACATCCACCAAGGGGAAAACTAGATACTTCTAATATCTTGAATTCAGATCTCTGCAGTGCAGATAGATACACCATCCATGATTCTCACAAGTAATTGGAAATGTTCTGATTAGTTTCTCTTTTCAAATTCCACCTAGAAAAGATAAATACAGCTTTTACGTTCAATAAAAGTAACATCATAAAATATGTATCAAAGCTTTCTATCTGCCTGTTGTAATAGTTGTGGTTAGTAGATGCTTTCTGCCTACCAAAAGATGTCTACCAGGTAAAATGTTTTGTGCATTTTATGTAGACTTATGAAATTCCCAATTCTGATTTTGTATAATTTTGCCCCTCCCTTCTTTTTGCTTCCCTTTCTTCAAATGTGTAAGGTCCCAACTCAGTCCCCATTGATGTAAATGTAAATACTCCCGCTGACTGTAGTGGGAATTGGCTTAAATCACTAAAACAACAATTACATGCCTAATTGCTTTTTTACTTCTCACTTAAAAATGCATTCTTTGAAACACTACCAATATTTGCAAAGGCTGAGATCTTAATGTGCCCAACTATTTAGGTTATTTGGAGACCTATTTTCCACCAGTGCCCAGGGATTTAAATAAATGCTATAAAAGAGTATTATTTACATTTGCATTTATAACAGAAGTGTTTATATTGCATTGTTATTATTCATAGTGATTTTCCTCTAAATACCAAAACTTTGCAGGTTTGAAGTCAGTGGAGGATCTTCCACTGACTTCATTCAAACTGAAACTGGGAGATAATGTGAGGAAAAAGATGCGGGTTTCAGATAGTTCTGAAAAAGAGACAAGTCCTGTGAAAGTCTCTTCCCAGAGCTCTGTACTGACTCTCTTTTCTGGAGATAACTCTTTCCACTGCATTCCTCAATGTCTTCTGAGCATCCAAAGACCATGTGTTAGTTTGGCAGTGCCTGTAAATAGTACCTAAAGTGACTGTGCTGATTTGGCAGTGGCTTGGAGAACTCTAACCCTACCCTGCAAGTGGCAGTCTGCACCAGCTCAGCTGTCTAAATTGCAATCCTGATTTTAAAATACAATCCCCATACAAAAGTGTCTGGAGAAGATTCTTCAGAAATGAGCTAACCTCCAGATCCTTTACTTAGCCTCTGAGATTGAAAAGAGTTGTCACTGAAAGAGAACAGTGCAATCCTCTTCCTTTCAAATCTACTGGAAAGGAACAATATAATTAAAATATCCCTGAGTCTCACAAGCATGGCCTGAAGGAAGACTGTAAGATCTGAATTTGGCTGCATGCCTAATGACTTTTACTACAGAAGCACTAGCTTCCTTCATTACCAGCATCTTTTCTGAATGTGCAAACCTGATCTCTTTCACCAAGCTCCTTTTAACTATAATGGACAAAGTTTAGGCGTCTTTTAAAACAAATATAGCAGGACACTCTGCATAGGCTTGGAAATAATTTAGTGCTGCTAGGCACCATAAGGAGACAAGCCAGATTTTGGGAAATGGATTAAAATGGTTACCAAATTTTCTCTTTAACTTGACAGAGGATTGACAAAGGACATTTTGAAAGCATATAGCCTCAAAACCCATTTATCTACCTGCAAAACAGCTGATCGGTAAATAAAAATAAGCACACCATAAGTATACAAATTAAGGTGGAGAGTTTGAATGAACACACTGTTGATTTCAGCATTATTTCAGCCTAAGATGTTTGCACATCCTCAAAGAGGGACAGTTTTTCCCAGGAATTAAAAGCATACATCTCATTTTCCTGTAGTTTATCAATATGACTGCTGCTCAGATTTAAAAGCATTTCAAGATCATATTTTAAAATGCCGCAGTGATAAAAAATCACAATAATTTCTGGTGTACAATACTGTTTCTCAAGAGCTGATATTACAGTAAAAATTTTACTCTTCTGCTAATTTGATGAAGGTAAATAATTAAAGAGCAACCTATCAAAATATCTCAAGGTGAAGACTGGCATATTGCTTTTGCAGGATTCTTGATAAGCATAGGTTTTTCCGCAAAACCAAAGGCTGAGAAGATGACTTCTATCTCTTATTTTCTTTGTTTGCAGCCCTGCATTCACCCTGTGACTACAGCCACAGTTATTCCCTAAAATCTTTAAATTTTTTTACAGTATAAATTCTCATGGCCAAGTTTATCTGCATAGCATAATTTTCTTTGCCAGTATTGTTTGATTAGCAAGATGTTACTATGAAGCTAGAGGCAAACATTTTAAGTACAACTAAGAACTCTGTGAAACTAGGGCAAAGCTGGAGATTGCTGAACACAGCAAAATGAAAGGACGTTAATGTGGGCCATAATTTAATTGAACTTTAACATATATTGTAATGGCAATGAATCAAGCAAACACTTCAGGACTAATGGAAAATAGTTGTGCAACAGGACACTGATGATAAAAGAAATGGTCAGTTGTGTCCATACGCCTGGTTAGTTAAAACAAACAATCCTGCTCCTCAAATCCATTTTCTTAGCGATGCTCTCCCTGTTGCTGGGTCTGGGTGGTATCTAACAGCTGCAACACTGTGGTCAGTAAGTACAAAACAGATGGGAGAGTTATATTTCACCAGAAAATTCAAATACAAACATGAACATAACACTACTGTAAAATAAAACCAGCAAAGACTATATTCAACAAGCTGAGACATTATTATTATTATTATTATCATTATAATTATTATTATTACTACTAACTGATACCACCCCAACATTTTTTCAATATAAGGAGTGATGACTTTAGAGACCATTACCCAGCTTTCAGTGAGCTCAGGTCCATTTCCATGGCAACAGGAGATGCATCCATTTGCGAAGTTGTCAGAAGGCTGTGACGTTCAGCTCCTGTGCTGAGCAAGGCTGATGGCAATCCAACAGCCACAATCCACACTTTTTTAGGAACTAGTCTCCACCACAGTGCTTTTAGCTAAATGAAACAGAAAAATAGATAACCTGTTAATGGACCATGGCCATTTTTTGTTGCATGATTTCTCTTTTGAAAGGTTTTATAAAATAAGTCTTTTTAAGGAATGTTTATTGAAATGTTTATTTGAATGTTTATAGGAAATTCCAATACCTGCGTTTAAATTATAGCAGAAGCCTTTGCAGTCAGAAACTTCACCAGATTTTTATTTTTTCTAATGAAGTTCTTTATCCCTTTCTCCTTGGCTCTGATTTGCTCCCAGCCTTTGGCAGGGGGGCAACAGCCCGTGTAACACTGTGCATACACAGTGCAAGGCGAAGTTGTTTGGCCAGGTTTATGCACTGGGATGTGGTGACTGACAGTAGTTTGGATAGGCTGAGGATGTGATGGGTGAGATAGTCTAAGGAAGAATTTGTTCCATTTAATAAAGTTTGTATGAGAAAAATACTCAAAACTCTGGAATATTTGTAGGTGTTCAACTAACTGAAGAGTCAGTACAGCCCTGTGAAGGTGCATACTCTGCACACACTGGTCACAGACTGAAGAACAACTGGATGTAACTGAGGCCCTTGGATCCATAGCTGCCACAGAGGTATGTCCTGTCCCTTCTCCAACAGCCAAACAGCTGCCACAGCTCATCGTCCTGCATATTAACCCAAGCAGAAACCCTGTAAGGTCTAGGTTAGCACACAAGGCTGTAAAATGTGGTGGCCAGTGTGGAGCTGTACATCCTCTTCAGCCACATCTCCCACAAAGGCATAAATCCATGGTGTGGGCGAGGCAGCTGCCCAGGGGCTGTGATTTCACCACTGCAGTAAACCCCCTCCTCAAAATTGTGGCAATGAGCTCTGATGGCACTGCTCCTTGCCAAAACATTTCTGGCACACTTGCACCTTCCCCAGCTGCTGAGGCATAGCAGTGATTGATGGGGCTGAGCATGTAACAAGCAGCCGATGGGTTAGGCAGCTTTATGCTCGTAACAGGATTTTCTGCTTGCACAAGTGCCAGAAACACATCACAGCCTGCCTCTACTTTGAGCATATTGAATTATAAGGAACTAACTAGAAAAGTACTTAGGGAGGGTGGCATAATGCTTTGCAGCATATGGATGTTCTGGTTATCCATGCCCAAATTCTGTCTAGCATAAATAGGCTCATTTCCCACTGATGTCAAGAGATGCTGTCTTATATTATTCCATATTGAAATCTAAAAGTGGATCATGATCATCTCCCACATTATCAAACAAAAACTAGTTGTCCAAAGAAAGGCAACATTCCCATAACAACTGTAGCATACGCTATCAATCTTTCCCAGAAAAGGGGTTTTCCTCTCATTGCACTGTCTGATTCAGCAGAAGTTTGTTAGTGGGACAACATGGAGAATGTGCCTCTTCCAAACCCATGAAGCAAGAAATAACTCAAATCCTGGCTTGCAGCTTGGTCCAAACAATGCCAGCACTGCCCCACGACCTGACCAGTTGAGAGAGAAGAAAACCTGCATTTAAGTAAGGCTGAAACTTGCCTGCCACATCACTTCCAGGCACCCTGCCCTCCAAGAGCAGCCATGGCAGGATTTGGTTCATGGTACACATCCACCACCTCCAGCAGACAGCTGTGTGTTATGCTACTAACCCACAAGCACAGTCTGGGGACGTGGGGCCATGCTGACCACCAATTGGCAGTGCCTCTATTCCTCCATTATTCATGTTCTGCCTCCAGATAAGGGACTATGTTCTCTCCTCTGGGGTGGATGATCTTCCCAGCGTGTGAGGGCTGAGCCTGAGTTGGCAGGGAAACACTCAGGATGCTCTGCCACAGAGCCCAGCTGTAATGCAGAGCCTTGCAAGCTCTGCTTTGCCATCAGACTGCAGTGCCACATCAAGACTCACATTTTTTCATGGGAGAACAAAATGCCACACTCAGGCATTCATATTTGTGCCCGCAGCTTTTCCCATGTAACAGGAGCGAAGTCGCAAAGTCACAAAGTCACATCAGCTGCCAGAGAAACACCCTTTGGACTGATGTTTTTTAAGTGGTCTGCTGTGTTGAATCCCTAATTGCACTAATGGACCTAATGAACCAAGACTTCTGGGGGAAACAGGGAAAGCCATAGTGAGAGTAATTTAAAATTAAACCGAATTAAGTGCTTGGGAATATACTTCTGGGAACAGCTCTGCCTCAGAGGTGGCAGTGGTCCATAGGTTCTCTTCACCTTCTGCTCTCTTTAATCTTCAAAAGAGCTTGTGTCCTCCCAGTGGGAAAACCCAGACGCACCTCACCTGGGACCACAGAGAGCAGTAGGAGACGGCTCTGTACCACCAAAGCCACAGTGCCCATGCTCTCTCAGGTTGCAGGAAGGGTTTCCTGCACTAGCACCCTCTTCTTCCAGGATGCTGCTTGTAGCTTTACCCCATTTCACCACAGCTATAAGGTATTGGTGAAAGCTCAGGGCATTCTGGGCCTTGCCACTCCCAGGCCTGATTCTGAGGAGATGACTCTTTACAAGTCTGCCTTTGCTGTTTCTACAGGATTTGCTACTGGCAGCCATGAATCTCTGCAGATTTCCCAGCACAGCTTTGCACTGGCAGTGCTCTCAGCCCCAGAGTGGTTTGTGAACTATGCCATTTCTTCATGTCAAAAAACTGCAAACAAACAGGAAAAGCTCTAATTTCCTAATATACCAAGCCTGATGGTTATTAACCTGCTATTTTTAGTATCTGTTTTAAGACGTTTTCTATAATCGTTCTGCCTGAAATGGGAGTGTATAGTCCACAGCTTGGTTCATGGTCCTGAGGTGATTTTTAACTCATGAGTGGCCTAGCACTCCTTGGTTGCTCAGAGCTATCTTTTAATAATAAAACAGGTTATATCTGTATCTCCCTTGCTGTAACTGCTTGGCATTCATTTCCATAACTTTTTCATTTTGGTCTGTTTTGGTTTATAACTTGGTCAAAGAAAGAAGCAGAACCAACTCATGCAGATGTGTGCTTTGGCTAAAACACTGGCAGCCACTGAGACTCCATGAGTAACCAGCATTTCAGAGCTTGTCAAAATAACTGAGTGGAAGCGGATGTGGGGTTTGTAGTGCTGTGGTTGCCGTAGAAATGTTTAAAAGGTATTTCATCCCAGGAAAGCAAACTTAGAAGACAACATAAAATCACGAATCTTTCACATTTTCTCCAGTTACTGTTGTTCCTGTTTGTAACAGCAAATATTTATATGTGAGCCAGAATAGTTTATTCCTCATGCCTTCTTAACAGCAACGGAACATCACTTGGAGATCTTTCGTCCCACTCACACAGAGACTTTAGCCCACTTCAGGAAAGAGAGCTGTTAACCCTTCAAGAAGGACAGGAAATGTAACCTTATTACCTGCACATAACACTGCTCAGGGCTGGCAGTGAAACCAGAAGTGGACCTTGGGAACAGTGGTTGTGAGGGCTTGTGCTGTGGCTGTCAGCCTACCTTCCTCCCACCTCATCCTGCAAAACAAGAAGGATGAAAGTTTTACAGCCTCAAATGGGTATCTGCAATAACAGAGGAAAGCCTCAGAACACAGCACTGGAAAAAAACGAAGATTATTCTGTTTAAATCGATATACCTAACCATACCTGGAGGCTCCACGTACACACTCATCCCTTCTCATTTAAAAACACTCAGTAATGGAGTTTATCCTCCCTCGAGGGGGGACAGGCCTAGTGCTCAGCTCGAGTCCTTCAGCCTTTCCTCACTGGTCCTATTTGCTACAGCTGCCAGGTGTGTTGCTGTCCTCTGGGCATCTCCCAGTTCATCCAGAAAGTTCAACCCAGTTGATGTGGCCTCCTGCTGTCAAGCAAACCAGGATACCCCATACTGCAGGTGCAATTGTCCCATTAATGTAATTTCTTTCCTCTCCTTGCAGCAGCCCAACATCAGTGTTTTGTATTCAGTTTGTGACCATTTTTCACTGCTTGGTTTTTTGTTTGGGCTGGTTTTGGTTTTTGTATTTTGGGGTGTTTTTTGCTTTGTGATAGCCTTTTCTATTTTTTGCATTAGATTCTTCTTCGAAATGCAAGGTTTCCCTCATCTTTTCACTATCCTCAGCTGGACCAGATGCCCAAAGCCACTGGGGATTCACAGACAGGAATCTGAGGCAGGCAAAGAGATGTGTGTTGGGGAAAGAAAAGGCTGCATGAAAATATGGTGATGGGAACAGAAAAATCAGAGTCTGAGGGAAAGAAATTAGAAAGAGGAAAAGAAAGCCTATAAGCTTATAGAAGAAATTAAAAACTTGTCATAGGAAAGAAAAGAAGAGAAGGAAATGAATAAGAGGAAGGTACAGAGAATGACACTGAAGATAATGTAGAAAAATTACACAGGGATCTTTGAAAGAGCAATGCAGACAAAAAGGGAAGCACGAAGTCTTACAGAACAAGAACTTTGTCTAAATTTAAGTTGTCATCAATCAACTCCAAACCAAATGAATGCTTATATCCCATAAACAGCTGCTAGCTAGGTGTGACCTGCCCTGGGTAGTAGAATGAGTCCTAACTGTAAGATGTATTGAACACTTTTCAAACCTACATGACAAAGCTGTGAATCTTAGCTCAGTATGCAATATTTTAATCTTGCAAAGAGAGGATAGCAAATGGCCTGGAAATGTGCTTTACCATCAGCCTTGTTCTTTGGCTCTGGACAGCCTCTCCATGCACTAGTTGGGCTCCCCCACTAATCTGGAGTTGCTCTTCATAGGAGGCAATTTGCCTGCCTGGGTAGTTTATGCAGCCTTTGAGGATGCTATGTACTGGGTGGACTTGCTTTGAGCTGTTTGCTGCATCCCTCACCTCTCCACCTACTGCAGACAAAGGAAGTGACAGAGACATCAGCCTTTCCCAGGTCTGCTGTAATGCACTCCTTGAGTTGCAACTGCTGCTCCATTAGGCAGCATTTTCTCCCCCCATGCTTTAGCAATCTTATGCCTTGCTCACCATCCCAGACTTCACCTCTTCCCCAAGCTTACCAGTGCTGAAGGTCTATGCAAAATCACTTGCTGTAAAAGATTAGCTGGGAAGGCTCCTATGCAAGCTTTGCAGCAAAGGCACATTAAAAGCATGCACACAAGCAGTGGGGGGCTTGCAAAGCATTGCTCAGTGAAATGGAAAAAAACAATTTGGAAGACAAAAGAAAATAATTAATTTCCCCGGCCAACATGCTGCGGCTCTGAGAAGATCCGGTAGACATTTAGACTCCAATAGGGAAGGAATCAAAAGACCTTCAGTAGCCAGAGGAAAGGAGCTTTTAGCAAACACTGGTGATTTCATTCCTTTCTGTTTTATTTTCAGCCCCCTTCTTACAGGATTCAGGCTTTGAGGTGCCACATTAATAGTACCAAAGCATTGTCCCTGCAAATTGACAGCAAGACTCTCGCACACCCTTAGCTCAAAACGCACAGCAGCAGTCCCAAAGTCAACATTTCTACACTTACTAGCAATATCCCTAGGATTTCCTATTCAGCCCAAGCCCTCTTCAATAACTTGCAGCAGCTACTGTTTCTTTTTCAAGGACACATTCACTTGTAGGAACATGTGGCACCTCACAAGTACTGAAGGAGAATGTAAAATTAGATAAGACAATCCTGATAAGATACAGTTTTATATAGGTTACAGTTTTCTAATTGGAAACCAGCCCTTTTATTTTTACTTTCCCCTTCACTAGCATTATAAAAACTCCCTGCTCCCAGCTGTTTCATTTTAGTTAAACATACCTGTTATTTTCAAGTACAGAACTAAAGGCAGGTTCATTAGCCCACAAACCCCTCTAAAGCTCTGGCCCCAAGGCCCGGGAAGTGACTCAAGGCAACAGCACAGCAGAAAGCCAGCCTGGGCATGCCTGTCTTAAGCCAAAGTTTGATGTTCTCCCTTCCTGCTCCTTTGGTTACAATCTCCTTGAGGCAGGCACAAGTGGCTGTGACTTACCCCACATTGCAGCTTTACATGCCCTCTGCTAATTCAGGTGGAGAAATGAGCATCAGGAGAAGGAGGACACTTGGTATTCATGTTGTGCACCTATCCCCTCCAAAACCCACCATCAGGACAGGGCACAGTGAGGCCACCCTGGAGTGGCCCTGCTCTGGGCGAAGGGGGCTGCTGGAGGAGACGTCCTCCCAGACGTCAGTGCTGCATTAGCCATTGCCAGGGGGACAAAGGCAGCCCAAACCTGCAGCTGCCTGCGCTCACCCAGAGCTTAATCATTTTTAAATAGGGAGGATGAATGCCATGACCTGCAATTATTCATCTTTTGTGTTGTTAGCTACAGCTCCCTGTGCTGTGCCAAATCACATGGTTCCAGACCGGTTTGGTGGTTGAAGCTTTATCAACAGCCCCCATCTTCCCACTGCTCTGCCTGCCCTCCCCCTAAACCACCCCATCACCCCCCTGCTCAGCGCCCAGTGAGGGGTTTGAGGCACTGGGCAGGATCAGCACTGCATGGGGAAGCCCCCAGGGTGGAGAGGGAGCCCTTGGGTTGGCACATGGCCAGTGAGCACCAAACCATCATGCTGCTGAGGCACTGGGCCATCCCAGCAGGCCCTGGGCAAGGGGTGGCCCAGGAATGCTGTGTACCGTGCAGGGAACATGCTGTGCCACCCCCCAGCGTGGCTCCTGCCGCCTGCCTCATGGCAGCAGCAAGGGTGCTAGTGTTAGTGGGGAAAAGGAAAGAAGAAACAAACCCCACACCACAAAAGTGCCTTACCTAGCAGCAGGTTGCAGTTGTTGCTACCAGGAGGATCCCACACCCCAGCACAACTTCCTCCCATGTTTTAGGGTTTTAGCCCTAAAACATGTATTTCTTCTACACAGTGTTTATACATCCCCGATTTTGAGCAGGGAGATGCCCTTGCAGTGCCAGGAGAGCTGCTGGTGTTGTCAACGTGTCTTCCAGCTGCTGTAAGGCACTGCTCACCTCTGTGCCTCCATGTGGAGCACGCCAAGGGCAGCTGGTGGGCACCGCAGCATCACCCCTGCCCCTGCTGGGCTGTGCTTAGAACTGTGCAGTAGTTTTCCAGGCAGGTTGAAGCACCAGCAGGTGCCGAGCCCATGGGGACAGAGGTGCAAGAGCAGCCACAACCATGGAGGGGGTGCCCAAGCCTCCTGCAGACATGCAGCTTGTCTGTGTGCAGCACTGTGGAGCCGCAATGTTGCAGAACCTCTTTGGTTGTTTCCTTGTGCCAGGCTGAGGCTGGGAGGCTCCCCAGGGAAATACAGTCCATTAGATGATGCTTATTAATGGGACTCCTGACTTCAAGAAGTCTTGAGAACTACTCAATTAATATAAACAATGCTTCATTTAATTTGTTGTCCCAATTGTCACTCATATTGAAGTGCACTATTCACTATGGAATTGTAATTTCCACTTGTAAGTGATACATAGGACTTGGTTAAGGATATCTCCTGCTTCATAAGCTATGCTTATATTAGGAGTTTTGCATTGTTGTGAAGACATTTGGGTTACACAGACGGTGGAAGATGGGTTTGACCCAAGCAACATTTCTTTATCCCGTGTGAAACAGCCTGGTCATAGGTGCCGTCACTCAGATTTAGGGAACAATCATGCACAATGCCGAGGCCAGATTTACACAGAGGGCTATATATTTGTACACAGGTTATAAACAATAATGTGACAATAATTAAACCAGGAATAAGCAAATAATTGTACTTAAAATTATAGATGTGTATAACCTCCTTCCTATTCAGTAGTAAAAAGCCAGGGTTACTATAAATAGTAACATTCCTAACATCACATCCAAAGAAAGTTTTATTGTAACAAAACTTGGCTTATCTTTGGTGGTATCAGGTTTTACTACTTTTTGAAGACGACTAAATAAGACCTTTGACAGCTGCTACTGTCAGACAGTGGTATTTTTGCTGCTGGAACCATGGCATTTAACAGATGGAAAAGCAGATAATGTAATAACATAGCATTCGCAAGTAACATTTCAGAAGTGGTAGTCATGGTCTTTAAATAAAACTGGGCAAAGCAGAGCTGAGACAGCTTCGCCCCTGGACCAAAGAAAGCTCCAGTTGCCTCAACTTTGACAACGTCAAAAATGTTCCTTAAAAACGAGAGGTACAAAAAAACCCTAATTGGAAAGATGCGTTCATGCCTGTGGGCTCTCCAGGAGAGTGCTGGTGTGGAAACTGTGAAGACCCCACATGTGGGTGGGAACTGGACACTGAACTCTGGCTGACCGGGACCATCAGTTCCCCATCAGCACCCCATCAGCAATGCCTCCCACCAGCTCTCCTTGTCACTTCCAAAACAAGGCAGGAATTATGTGGAGCTCCCAGCTGCACTTGATGGGCAGGCATCCCAGTCACTGCGGCATCTCCAGAAGCCTGAGGTCCTCATCCTCACAGCTACATCTCCCACTTTAATCTACGCCAAAGAGAGTGCACAGAAACCAAGTGAGCAGAACACAGCAGTGCCACCCCCTCGCAGAATGTTTTTAGTTTACTGTTCATGAAGATAACACACGACAAGAACATTGCCTGTCTCCCAGCCAAACATGGAGACCAAATAAAGCATTAGCAAAACCCCACTTTGCTGGGCTGGGTGAGGCACTGGTTGTGTCATCTTTGGCGTGTTGATACAAATACATGCTGGATCCAGCTTGCCTTTTGAAATAATAGCTCGCTCAATCTTCATTGTGGGACTAAATGAATCAACAACCCTTCAGGGCAGCTCCTGATGGAGCCTGTTTCTACCATTTGTATCAAACCAGCGCATACCAGCACACAGGAAATTACTGTAGCAAGTCAAAATATTCGGTGTGACTGCCACAAAGAAGGACGAACTGCTCGTACCAAATCCAAGTGTTATCTCATCCCTGGCACCTCTTCTAATCAGCGTTTGGCTTTACTTGCTGAAAGCTCTTTGCATTTCAACTTTGCAGCTTTTGGTGCTGCTGCAAAGGGTGAGAAGGGACAAAGGGCAAGAGGAGATGGGACAGAGAGAAATGAATTGTCATCCATAAAAGACTCCTGTCTGGCAACCCTCAGCAAGTCATTTGGGCTTAATCCCTAAGGATATTGAAGTGTCACCTCTAATTATTCCTATGAGCTTCCTACTCTCATGTCTGGGTGTTGAATGCCAGTACCTGGTCCTGCTGCCCCTGAACATGGCAGCTGAGGCTGTGAACATCCACAGCACCACTGGGATGGCCCGTTCCCATTCAAACAAAAAGGGCTTACAACCGTAGCCCTTTTGTCAGTTGAAAAGCCCAATGAACAGGTGATAGCATCAGGTTGAGTTAATAAGAGTAGCCCTCTGCACTGACCATCTCATACTTCACCTCAATAAGTCCTTCACAATTTTACTGGCTACAAAATGGTGTAAAGATGGCATATTTTGGTATTTTCCTGGCACTGACTGGGTGAGAAGATGAGTAGAGGTACAGAAGTGGTGGGATATCTTGGTGCTGGAGATTTGCTGTGAAGCAGCTTTGGGGGTTGCTTTCATCCTCCACCAGGGAGCCCTCACCTATGCAGAGGCAAGCACAAAATTGCATCCGCAACTTTCATAGCTTGAACCAGAAAACAGTTTTATCCCAGTTTCTGAACGGAATAAGACATGTGCAGCTGTATTGCTTTTCACCTGACTAGTCCCTCATCATTTCTGAAATCAGTCACTTTCAATAAAACATGGCTGAGAGGAAGAGATCTAAAGGTATTGCTTCACGAACAGGTTTTGGGAAAATAGGTAGTTGGGTAGAGGAGAGCCTGCTTCTGCCCCCAGGGAAGAAAGGATTGTGGTGCAGCCTCAGCTACTGTGTGGAAAGGGGATACAGGCACTTGCCAGAATGTCTCCAGCCAGAGCTGATGCCGTGTTCAGCAGTTCCTGCATCCCTGGGCTTGGTTTTTTTTCCACAAACTGGTAAAGCTCCTGATGCCCATGGAGGCAGAAACGTGGGCTGGAGCTTTGCTGGGGGGAACGGGTTCAGATCACCCGCCTGCCTGGATGCCCTCATGCTGCTTTGTTCCACTTTAGAGAAGAAGTCAGATTTCTTCAATTCTGCTGTTCAGAAAACTCACCAGTTCACAGTCTGGGACTCCCAACTCCCATTTTAATTGCAAAAATCAGTCACAAGCTTAGGGTTACTTTTCTTTTGCCAAAGTTTTATTCTCCAATGTTTTAACTAATTCACGCAAACATAACTTTTTTGTTGTTATTGTTGGTATTCTGACCTTGCAAAAACCCAAGACTAAAATCTCTGCTCAACCATATTTATTTCTTTTTGTGGCTCTCTGGTCTGTGAAACTGGAGGGTTGCTCTAGGACCCAATACTGCTGGAATTTATCTGTTTAGAGAGAACTATGGTTTAATCTGCGCTCTGAAGAACAAAGCAGAACACACAAAAAATTACATGGACTGTGCAAAAAGATTATAAAGGAGAAAATAGGACAAAACAATGTGGGTCAAATTTGGGACATAATCCAACATTGTAAATATGTGCTTATGGGCCAGAATGTTTCCTCTTTAAAATCAACAATTGTGTCTGTGAGGGACTGGTGTGTGAAGGAAGCCAGACTGCTGCAGCTGCGCCTCTTGGTAAAGGGACAGCTTCCCATATAGCAGAAACTGTCAGTCTAAAATGTGACATTAAGTGTCTTCATCTCACAAATGCCAACATACACAGGACTCCTTTCACAGAAGTGGGTCTACTGAAAGCAATGCAACTGTGCAGAAAGCTAAAGCTAAGCATCTGAGGTAAGCAATTGCGAGTACAGAGTCTACAGGTCCTTTATTCCTATGGCACAAAACTTTATGCTTCTAATTAAATTAACACTTTCATACCTGTGGGAAAATCCCAGGCCAGTATCACAGAGCACACTGCACTAACAAATACGCTGACATTCCTAACAACTGATGCGTTAACATGGATTTGAATAGAATCATTTAAGCATTAATAACCTTTCCATCTCTGGAAGTCAAGCCTTTTCACTCCTGTGCATTTTGACACCCATTAATAACTGAACATATACCTAATAGAAACATAATTGTTGCCAATACACAAAACATTTGTTTGCATAAATACAAATGGAAGCTGGAGATAAAATTAAACCTGCAGTACTGTGAGAGTCTAGCATATGCAGGAGAATCTTAATGTTAAGGGTCAAAACATTAGATATATAATATTCTATGATTCTATGATTCTAACTATTACACATACGGAATGCAATAATGGGTGAGATCAACAACAATGACTCCGAGCCAGTATTCTATCTCCTTCCACAGGAACTTTAGAGGAAAGCTAAAGAACTTCTCTAGATAAGAAGCACATTCCCAGGAGATCACCTACTGAAACCCCAAACAATTACTTGTGCTCAGAAACATGATTCCCTTACTTTTATATATATCAAAGCAAGTCAGGTAAACTAGAGGTTAGGGAAGATAAGCATGCTTACTTACTCCTTGCCTACAGATACACAGAATTGTTTTGGGCTTGGGTTTTTTTTTGCTATTTTTTAGAGAAGTCAGACCAGATCTATGGTTTCAATGAAGTTAACATTTAAGATACAGCTATTGGTGAGAAGAGATTAGTAAAAGATTTGTGCTTTTCTTATTCTGCATGTTGATTTTCATATAGAGCTGTACATCAGAGTCCTAAGTGCACAACTGGGATGATACAAGTAAAGGTTAGTTCAGAAAAAAAGAAGCTGTTCCTAGCACGTTTATCTGTGGTAAATATGGCAGAGGCTAGTTTGAAAATTAATTTATTTCAGCACATAGAGGAGAAGATCCATAGATGTATATACAAGATGATTCAAAATAGCATACCTATGGGATGCAAAATAGCACTTTTAAGTAGGCCGGAAGAAAACAGATGCTTCTGCCTGATATAGTGAAAAAACACCCTCAATATTATAAAAAGATGTATAAAAGAAGCCCAGGGACTGATTACTATTAGAAAGATAAGCAGGATGTTTGAAGAATGGCTCAAAGCATAGAAATGTCTAAATTCCTTATCTTCGAAAAGACCTTGGCAGGGGGAGAAGACTATCATGACCTAATTCCTTGTTTCCAGATGGATTTTACTTCCTTTTCCCCTGATAGAAACATGCCTAGTCACTGTAAAGTGTAGCATTCAAGGAGGACTGTATTTTATAGAGATTTCTAGAAAACAAATCATCTGTAGGACTCTAAATAACAAATCAAGGAAATAACACAGCTGCTGATTCATAGCAAGTGGAAAATCTTCTCTAGTTACTAGTAATGTATATCATCTAGGGTTATTTTTCAGACCCTCTACAGTTCACCATATGATCTCACAAATGGCTGCACCAGCATGAGGGAGTGGGTGCAAGGGGGAAAGTGGGATCACCTCTTCCAAGTGATTTAAAACCTTCAGGTTTTAAAGGCTAGGATAAATAACTGCATTTCCATGCCTCCTTCTTTTCAACATTTCCATATATTTTCACTTTTGGGCTCTATTCTTGCAAGCAGCAATTGCTTTGGACCAAACCAAAGGCTGCCTGCAGACTGCATCTGGTAGGACAGTGGCCAAGAGCCAGAGCTATAAGGAAAGAGCACAAGCAATATGACAAGTTTAAAATGACCCTTCCTCCATCAGCTTCCAATAACCAACAGTTCAGAAATGTCCATGAAGAGTTTACTAAACCCATGAAAGTATTATAGTAGAAATACTGCTCCTACAGTTAACTGCTACTTGGAAGAGAATTTTAAGTTAAAAAAAACCCAAACAACCAAGGGTAAATATATAAAAAATATAGATCTGGTCAGAGAAGGGCACCCTTGTGTCCCATATCTGCAGTAATTATTGTAGGTCACAAATACATGCACAGGCTGTCATATGCACTTATACAGATGTATTCCACCAGTCTGCAGTAACTGCTAAAAAACCCCAACAAAACAGCCAAAGAACCCCACACTTAGGGAACAGTAGTCATGGTAAAGCAGATCCAAAGCTGTGGAGTAAGCCATGCCTCAGAGCCACTGAAGCTGTAGCTATTTGGCTGCTCTCCCAGAGAGACTCATCACCCACACTGCCTAGGTCACACTGACAGCACAGATATTAGAGAAACTTCTCTCCCATGCACACAGTTATTAAACAATGATCAGTCCAGCTGCTTATCCAGAAAGATTCAAAAGATCTATCACGTAAAGTAAAACCCCATTGTTCCTGGCTTTTAACAGTAATTCTTTCAAAAGCATCTCTAATGACACAGACTTTATGAGAGAACCAACCACAGAAGACAGACCATACATCTTTGCCCTGGGAAAAGCTGTGGAGCGTTTCTTCCTGGATACACTGATCAACTGGAAAAGCAACTTTGGTCTGGGAGACAAACAACTGGAAAGGTGGAAAGGAGGAGTATCATAAAGGTTTTCAAACCATAATTGCTGTGAAGATGTTGTATTAGAAGCATCTGCTTGCTACTTACTGCAATACAGCAGCTCTCGAGGCACTCTCAGACACAGAAAGGCCTCCAGCATCACCAGGAACATGCAAAACCTTGTAACTATCCAACTTAATGCTAACTCTACCCTTGCCTTACTCTGCCGCCTAGGAATTAATGACCTCGGGTTTCTGTGAGTGTTCACCCTAAGGCCTTCCCCAAAAGAATGAATTTCATCTCGCACATCCATACGTGAGCATACATAAATAGAAACAGGCACGTGCAAAGTCAACAGATACTGATAATCTTCTATTCCGGGATATTAGTGGAAACAGCAACAGGGAAACCCCATAGAACTTGCCTTCACTATCTGCCCTTCGCTTTTTTTCTTTACTCATGTACAAATAGTGCTTTAATGTTTTTCTTGAGACAAACTATTCTGATAAATGTTTATGGAGTTAAAAAGAAATTCCCCACTGTGAGTAGCTGGATGTTTGGATAGTTTGGTATAGGAAACATTATACAGTCCCTGCTGTAGCAGTTTGTAGGAAAGTTTGATGAAGATCAGTTTCCTGTTCCAGTTATGCCACACTGTAGTTTATAGTAGTAGACAATAAGGTAGCAGCTTTGAGGAAGCATCATGCCAAAATAGAGGGCATGTCATTGCAAATAATACCATTCACAGAATGCCAGTTTGCAAGCTTTTGGGGGTTGGTTGGTTTTGTTGGGTTTTTTGTTTGTTGGGGTTTTTTTGTTGTTTGGTTTCTTGGATTTTTTTATGAGAAAACAGAAAGAAGAATGCAGACCTCAAACATTCCCACTTACTTGTAGCAAAATGATTGATAGCACTTCTCAAATCTTAATTCAAACCAGAAATCCACTGTATGAGGTGCTCTACAAAGCACACAATCCTTAACCTTTACAGGAGTCACCTTTTCCTGCTTACCTGGAAAAATCATCTACATGCAATTATTTTACAGCCCAAATCCCAAACTCTGCAGGGGAGACCTAGCATTTTCTCCACTGCCACAAATGTTCCAGATCTTCATCCAAGCTCTCTCCGAATCATGCCAACTCAGGGCCTGATTCAACCCATTATTACACTGCGTAGTACCGCTAGTAAACATTAAAATTTTACTTAAACATCCCTCCCCAAACACACACTCCATGGTAACATGAAACAACACTTCCCCATCTTCATTTTTATCTGCAGTTTGATCAGTTTTAACTTGGATGGATCTGTGGAAAGGAGTAACAGCTGCCATTTTCTGCTGATTGGTGTGCCAGGTACTGTCCAATTACCATCCAAACAGGAAACAAAACAAGTATTTTAATTTGAAGTAGCATTTTATTTTCCATTAGCTTTGTATACGGAGCTTCAGCCTAGTTAACGCAAGCTGCACACTGCAGGTAGCTCTAAGGACAGGAATGCTTGAATACTGTGCCTTTGCAATGCCACCTCTACTGCATTTGCACGGCAGTGTTTTGGTAGTGGGAGGGCTACAAAAGAGTGACTTCTGTGTGAAGCTACTAGAAACATCCCTTATGTCCAATAGAGCCGATGCCAGATGGTCCCAAGACAGACCCACTGCTGGCCAAAGCCTAGCCCATCAGTCACGGTAGTACTGCCTCTGGGATAACGTGCTTAAGAGTAGGACAAAGAACTGCACAACATGCAGCCGGACAGCGTAGTGAGAATATGGGAGAGAAACAGCTGTCCAGGTACCAAGGTTGGCATCTACGGTGAAGAACACAGGCTGATGCCCTGCAGCTATGGAGGTCCATGGTGGAGCAGATATCCACCTGCAGCACATAGAAGACCCCACACCAGAGCAGGTGGATGCCAAAAGGCAGCTGTGATTCCATGGGAAACACACCCTGGAGCAGCCTCCTGACAGGACCACGGAAGAGACCCACACTGGAGAAGTTCATGGAGAACTATCTCCTGCAGGAGGGAACCCACACTAGAGCAGGGAAAGAGTATGAGAAGTCCTCCCTGAGGAGAAGGAAGTGGCAGAGACAATGGGATGAAATGACAGCAACCCCCCCTTCCACGTGCCCCTGCTCCACACTGGGGAGGAGATAGAGAAAATCAGGAATAAAGTTAAGCCCAAGAAGACGGGAAGGTGTTTTTCCTACTCTAATTGGTCATAAATTAAATTCATTTTCCCCCAAGTTGAGTCTGCTTTGCCTGTGATGGTGGTAGTAAGTGATTTCTCCCCATCCTTATCTTTACCTACAAGCCTTATATTTTCTTGTCCCTGTCCAGCTGAGGGAGGGAGCGATAGAGCAGCTTTGGTGGGCACCTGGTATCCAGCCAGGGTCAACCCATCACAGCACCAGCTCTAGAAAGCACCACTTTATGTACTTTTCAAAACACCAAACAATGAAGTAGTATTTGCAGAAGAACATTGCATTATAATAGCAAAAAACCCACATATAAACCATTTTAGCATCAGTCAAATACAGCATCCACCTTGAATTTTAGACCATATCCCTACAAGGTAATTTGTGCTACAGGAGAGGTCTCTGAAGAGGAGCTTCATGTGTTTGCAAGCTAAGGCCTGCTGTGAAATCCCATAGTGCATTCTACAAAACTGCAACTTGGCCTTTGAGCCAAGTGCTGGTTCTGCTTTGACCAATGCAATCCAACATGGAAGTTGCACCAAAGGAGGAATTTCCCTTCACCACAGCCAACCTTTATCTTTCAGCATCATAGAATATGCTTGCAGTGGTGTTCTCTGACAATTGCAAGTGGTCAAAACTTCCCCATGTAACCTCTGGTTGCAGTCACTTCCTTGAATACCAGGGATCAGACCTTCTCTAGGACACAGCACAGATAATTTCAAGGAGACTTAAGATGGGTACCAGGGAGGTCCCTGCTGTTGAAAGAAGCCAGCAGGAGCCAGGCCATTTGAGGACAGAGAAATCTGCATTTGAATTTTTTATTTTGAAGTTAAATTAAAAAACTTGAGCTCTAAATTGCCAGATCCTCCATTAGAGCATAGTCTGTTAGCCAAAACATCATTTGGGCTGTGGGCTGCATCAACACTAGACTTGATTAGCAATAATGCTGAACGACCTTCTGTTTCATGGCCTCTTCCTCAAGTACTCTGTTTGCAAATCAGAGGTTAAATGTGGCCCAGCCAAGATCGGACAATCAATACATACTGTACTTCTGTAGTGATTTAGGTTGGTTTCAGGTTTTTTTCCTGTAAATTACTTTCTATTTTAAATGGCTTGATTGAACCTGTATACATGTATAGTTAAACTTCCTTTAAAAGTTCACCCTCTTAAAACAGAGTTTGGATTTCATTTCTTTCAGTGGCATAGCAGTTAGAGGAGTGAGCACACCCATTTGATGTTATCAGGAGAAGTAAGAAATGAGCATAATGAACACAGCCATAGTGTTCTGTTAATCTACCCTCAATGTCTGCCTACACAATAGCAGCACAGAGTGCAATATATCTCCTTGAGCATTCACTCCACTATGGAGGTAATAATGGCTTTTGTGCTTCTTGTACTGATCCTGACAATCCACAGTCAGACTTATTCACGTATACTGGTCTGGGCTTCTCATCAGAGCCAGGTTTCTGGCGTAGCTTTAATAAACCACCAAACTGCCTATTCTGAAAGCAAGATAAGGAGGAGGAAGAGAGAAGGTAAGTATGGTCTATGTCATGAACTTTGTCAACTGAGAAAACAGGTCACAATGTCAGTTCTGACCAGCCAAGTCTGCGATCCTCCTCAAGAAGCACAGAAACTGTTTAAAGCATAAATACTCAATGAATGCCAAACCTGCAGTAAGGCAGGTTAATTCTCTCTGTAGGAGCTTAAGGAGGGTCTCGCTATGCGGCTTACATTTTGTTTCCATGCAAAAGAAGTCTCTGAGGTGTATTTATTCCATTCATACAAAAAAACAATTTCATGTACTTAAAAGGAGAGAGACGGCAGCACAGAAAGTTTTCTTCATTACAAAGTGTTTTTCCATCAGGCAATTATTTATAAGAACTTTTGTTAACACTGGAGTTTAGGCTCTGGAACAAAGTGGATATATTGTTTACTAGCTTTGCCAGTCAATCTCTTACAAACCTCTCCCTTCCCCCTCTCCTTTTTCAGCCAAGTCAGTTTCTCTAATAGCTCAGGAGTTCCCTTTGTCACCAAGATCTCCTTTTCCACAAACTGTCCCTTGAATAATGCCATCTTCAATGTAGTGCCCCGAGGTATCCATGTTCCTGCAGAGAACTGCTGAGGGGATCCGTGAAGAGCGTCTGTCCTGGCTCTTATCCCCAGAGGAGCAGCAAATCATCTTTTTCATGGTACCCCACATTTCATCATCTTTATATGAATAAATTATTGGGTTCATAACAGAGTTCAAGAGGGCCAGGAGAAGAAACCACCTCTTAACATTCTGAATCCCACAGTAGGTGCAGTTCAGACCATCCAGCAGTAAGACAACCAGGCCAGGGGTCCAGCAGACAACAAAGGCACCTAGAAATAAAGGAGAAAAAAAATACTTTAAACTGGTAGAAGTTTGGGGGGTTTTTTGCCTCTCACAAGATTATTGGATTCATCAAAATTCTACATAAAAATCATAAAAGCAGGAGAGGACAAAATTCTAATGACAGTATCAAAATCATATCTAATACAATTTCTCCATTAAGACCTGAGTACAAGGCAGAGCAGCTCTCTCAGAAGGCTGCAGGGAGCAAGAATCCAGCTACTGACAGCATCAGCTCAAACACAAGCAGGGAAAGGTCATCACAACAGTGATTTGTCCACACTGATAAATAAACAAGAGCTCTAGAACATTAACAAGCAGAGAACTAGCACTGTGAACTCAGATTTCCTCTCTTCATCTCCCTTGTATGCTGGAGGTGTAGATACCAGGTGGCTCACTTATACCACTACCGCAATTGACCCAAAGAAGGGACACGTCTTCTGTCACGCTACAGCTGACTCTGAGAGCTATAGGCACAATGCCCAATTCATAAAACAGGAATCATAATTTAAACACATCCTGGGTGGAAACCCCACAGGATACACACCATTGCCTGTGACGTGCAAGCACTGCCAGAGCCTGTCAGACCACCAGCCCACCTCTCTTCACCACTCCCTCCCAGCTTGTGTGTGCGGGGCACTTGAGACAAAACAACTCAGACCCAGGAAACACGTCCAGTTGTAAATGAAGATACAAAGAAAACAGATGAGTTAGCAAAGAGGAATCAAAGGATGTAACAAGTGAGGGCAAAGAAATGAAGCAAAGAACAGAATAAAAAAAGAAAAAGTACAAAAAAAGGATGAGGAAGTAAGAGTGTAGTGATAGGGAAGCAAGAAAACTCCGTAGTGTAGCAAGAAACTGCAGGAAAAGCCCAGGAGCAACAGAGTTCTCCTTGTGTTTCAACGCTGGGCAGGAATGATAAAAGCACCTGCGAGGAAAAAGTGGGACACACAGTGATAATAAAAGCTGGAACACACAAAGTAGGACAATAAACTCCTCTTCCACCAGAAAGAGGAAATAAGGGAGAGAGATCTTAGAGTGAAGACAACACAAAGAAAGCATAAACCCTTGTCTTAGGACAAAGTTCAATATTGCATTTGCATCTTTCCACATTACTGCACATCCCCACCATGAAGGCAGGGGTGTGGGCAGCATGGGTGGGGAGGGGGAACATGGCAATCAAGCGCAGCCCTTGGTCACGAGCTTGGGGGGGAACCCTGAGCTGCCCCATCTGCCCTCCTGTCTCCCCCATCACCACAGCCTGTCAGCTGCTGCCTTAAGCCCAAGGAAGGGGTAGCCATGTGCATGATAATACTAACTTAGCACAAGCCACAATTGCTGTCTGACATACAGAAATAGAAAATTACAACTCTGCACAACAGTCATAGTTTGAACAACGTACTGAGGAAATTCCAATCATTTATAACAGCAGAGTTTCCCCTTTTTGGGGCTTAGAAAAAATAAACAAACAAATAAGGGTGATGGCAGCTACATGCTAAAAAGCTCTCCTGGGAGTGTTGGTATCTGTTCAACAGTGTTTGTAGGGAAATCAAGTCCAGCTCGCTCTTTTTAAAGCTGCTGGTTTTCCCATAGCTGAATTGTACAGGCAAGCGGTGGGACCTAGGCAGCACCAGAGCCAGGACTCCACAGCACACGGACTGGTTTCAGCAGCACTGGACACTTCTCCCCACCAAGGAGTTTAATGGAGTGTGTGCCATTCTGATGGGCAATCCTTAATGGTATATAAAGTTGAATTCATGTGATTTATTAAGCATTAGGATTGCTGAAAAATGTATCCAGGACAAAGTACCACAGATCTTGCTGCAGGTCTGTGCTCCTGGGGACCAAACAAAATTCAACCTACTTATTTACTATTTTCCAGGCAATATTTTACAGAACAGAAGGGCAAGAGACCATCTCCTTCAGAAACTGCATTTTCTGCTCTGCTGTACCAAGATTTTTGTGATGCTAAGTACTACTTTCATGGTGTTAGTTTTGAGATACTGGTTAACATCAGTAACATTCCTCCATTGCCCACTGGCATCAGGAGCTGCAAGCTTCTACCACAACACTTGTTTTCTCTGCTCAGTCTCTATATTACATACTGGTTTGGCTCCAGTGTGCTGAGTAAGCAGTTGTGATACCAACTCTTACAGTCTACAATGCAGAGAACACTGTACTTTTTTATTGCCCTGGGGTTCACCAGCAAAGCCCTGGAACCAGACCACCCAGACAACAATAGCTGAGTGTCTCGGTAAGTATTTGGACAGGGTGCTTTTACTGGCCACCAAGGGTCACTGGCAACGCCACCAACACACCAGCTCCATGCAGAAATTAAGATGGTAACAAACCCTCCTTAGAGCAAGCACTGAAAGCATTTTGACCGCTTGTTCCACAAAGCATACAAGGCCCAACCCTGCCTTCATGAAAGTCAGCAGGAAATAGACCCCAAAGCCACACTTAAAAGACACAAATCTTCCCTTCAAACAAACCCCCAGGATTGCAGGGGGATTAGTCCGCAAACTCCTAGGATATATCCCTGTCTATCTAAACAGGCAAAACCCTAAAGGTTTCAGTGACAAAAGTAAGGGAAGTTAAGACATCTGCAGACAAATCTCTGCACATTTCCCCCACCCCATGATTGAAGACAAGGACAGGAGGCAATGCAGTGACAGCATTGAAGTTACTAGCTAATGCTTCCATGGGGTGTTGCTTTGACTCCATCATTAAAAGTACATTCTGCTGTGCATGGAGACAGCACAAGCGATTCACACCCTGCTCTTAGCACTGCAGAGATGAAAGTGAGGCATGGCTCAGACTCACAGCCTTGCTTGGATTTTGCTATTTTTACAACAGATCTTCCAGAGGGAACCATGGTTAAGTCTAAATGCATACCTTTGTCTTGGCCCTTCAGCGATTTTCTTGTTTGCAGACATTTTATCCTATAGGAATTCCTCTCCCTGACAAAGTGCAATGCTCCAAAAAGAGTGTAATTTCTGGGGCTCTCTAAAATTCACAGAAGTGACATGAAATACAGCCAGGCTGCAACATGGATCAGAAGAAAAGCTCTAAGTCTTACCACCAGATTATAGGAGATCAAGTGTCACAATAAGCCAAGGTTAGTCTAAGGATTTTCCATTAGATTTAAAACAGTATTTTCTTGCAGGCTACATTATCTCTGCTTGAAAGTGAATTCCTGTGTACCTGGAAGCACTACTGATGCTTTGGCAGCACCATGTCATAGAGCTCCACACATCAAAGCTGTCCCTGAGCACGCCAACGCTGAGAAGAGTGCAGTAGCTTCCAGTCGCCTTTGCCACATGCGCACCCAAGTTAAAACAGTAAGTTACCAATTAAACTATAAATTCACTGAAACTGAAAATCATCCGCCCCAAAGCAGCTATTTCAGCAGGAATCTCACTGCCAAGTTCAGATGAGCCACCATATACAGACCATCTGAAAAATCATGTATCCGCACACCTGCAGCCACCCTTCTTCAAAGCTATAGTCACAGGCTTAGCTAGGACTATGCCACAAGGTCAGCCTAAGAGGATTTTAGCCCCCTTTGCTATGCTTCTTATCTTCCAGTTTCAATCAGACAACCTCCTATGATTTAGCACACCAAAGTGAAAGCCTTGCTCCTATCCTGTGATGGACCATTTTAGGGGTTACGGTAGAAAGAGGAAAATGACAGCAACCCGAGTCCCAGTCTCTGGAAGGTATCATCCAAGGCCAAAAAGCCACCATGAATCCATGTCACACTGAAACCCAGATTCCCTCAACTCTGAAATGTAGGACCACAGGAGGAAAACACCTAGAGAGGACAGCCATGCTTTGCTGGAGGGGCAGCCAGGCACAGGCCCAGGCTCTCCATGAAGGGAGGTGGAGGCAAACAGGAGGAGCAGCGTGCCAGCAGGATTTTGTCCTGAACCTCCCATGAAACCAACAGAGAGCATTAACAAGAACTCTGGTTCTCATCATGCTTCATCCAGCAACAGAGTACCTTGGAATTGCTTTTAGTTGAGATCGTATCAGGCATGTATTCCAAAGCATTTTCAGATGTTTTGGAACAAGCCATTAGAAATAACTGCCTTGAGCAAAGTCTACATGTTGCATATAGCTGGAGGTTGTTGCATCAGTGGATGTAAGGAAAATTTTGGAAGAATCAATTTGGTCACTTGGTAACTTCTTTGGAATTGGGAAGTCCAGAAAATGTGCTATTTGTTTCTAATACATTTCGCAGAGTGTGCTTGAATGACTTGGCTATGAATGCACACTTCAAACTGTTTCATAAAATAAATTCTCATTCCTAGAAATAAATGTTTATAAAAAGCCTCTCAGAGTCAAAACTGGAAGAACTGATATGAAGGAACATGCCAAGATACGCTTCCCCTGACACAGGAGTCTGAGGTGGATCTTGTACCCAGCAACACATGCTTCTTTGGAAGCAGGTTTTTTTTTGGTGTCGTTTCTGACTGACAAAGTAAATATACAAAATTATGATCTCTAAAGTAGGACTCACGCTTTCCAAGTTAAATTTGTTTGGCCCAGCATATTAAATCACTAAATGCCTTGCCCAAATTATAGTTTAATCTGGTAGCTGAAAAGCCATATTCTGCAAGTAAGAGAAAGCTAATGCTGATCTTTAAACAACCCATAGTCCTAAGGCCTCTCTCCCTAATAAAAGAACAAATAAGTTGAAAATTAAGTTTAAAGTGGGGTTTATTTCCTCACAGCAGCATGGCCAGGGTGAGCACTGAAGATCTACCACAGGCTAAAGGACCACGAGGAATTAGCAAACAGCAGCCACCACTGTCCTTCCAACTCCCACACTACGCAGTTGGGTGTCCTCCAGCACACAGAACACCTCTCCTCCAACCTGCAAACATGCATGGGTGGCACCAAGAGCCAACAGTGTTATTCCAGCATTCCCTTAACACCCTCCATCTTCGCCTTATTCAAAACCAAACTATATAAATATACATATCAATTAGACAAGGCTATGCATGTTGGTTTATTTCCATGTGACTTCCCGGAAAACAGCCTGCAGTTCTGCCTTCAATAGAAATGCTCAGAGAACTGCTTTCTCAAGCACTTTTTATCTCTTTCCAATGCAGCAGTTAACTACAGTCTACCCAACGCTTACACATTAGGGCATGGTCATATTTGGAGCGATTCAGAGCTTTTCTACAGAAATTTTCTCCTTTCAGGTCATGGTTTAAGTTTCACTGCATGAGAGCTTCAGGCAGGGCAGAAGATCAAATCTTGCCCCTGCAAGTCAAGGTGAGGTATAAGAACAATCACCACCTTGTCTCTCTACAGGTGCCATAAAATCAAGGGTGGGAAGAGGAAAGAGTACTGGGGAGTTCTTCAGAAGAAAAAGGCTCTGGTAGTGGACAAGCCAACTTCAGAAGACACAGGAGCATAAGCAAGAACCTTGTATTTAGACAAGGTTCTTGAACCAAATAAAGCTCTTTTCCAAGGTCAGACACTGTAAAATTTAACTGATCTCAGCTTCTAAAGCATCATAAAACATCACATTGGTAGATAAAGTTGTTGTGTACTACAGCACTCTTATTTTGGGGGGTGAAGGGGTAAGAAGAAAGAGAACCAGATACCAGACTGTGCAACATCCATAGACCGCAAGGGGAAGGAAGTGTCCTTAGCCAACTTCCTACCCTGGCAACTCTGCCTCCATGAAAAGTGACACTTTTCTCTCAGACCTCTCTAGTACTACCATGCTGAACAGTTGTCAAAGCAGTAAAGCCGTATTTGTGGGTTTAGAGTTCCCTACCACCTGAGCCCAGTTTTACAAGTGTCCCAATGTCCCCACAGTTCCATCCACAGTGAGCCGCATCAACCTGGCTTCCAGAAAACACCTCATGCAGATTCAAGTCTCCCTGGGGAAAACTGCCTTCTACAGCTAGTACTTTATTCCAGTGATCAATCATGCCCTCTAATGCATCTCTAATTAAACTAGCAGCTACATCACAACTAGCTGATGCAGTGATCTGAGCTCCTCAAACATCAACAGTGTCTCTAGTGCAGAATCCAAGTCAAATTTTGTGTTATGCTCTAGAAATCCAAGGCCATAATGTATAATATATATAATAATATACCACCTTGAAGTATTTTGCACCATGCAATCTTCACAGAATGAAGACAAATTTTCCCCTTGCAAAGCAAATCTCTGTCAAAGTCACAGACCCACCAGGCATCAACTCCTTTCCTCAGGGAGGATGTGTTTCAGGGTAAAGTTAATACATTTAGGACACAGTCAAGAGACAGAAGTGCAAAGGAAACTATCCACATCCAGCCATAGGATTCATGACCTTGGGCAGATATTAAAGAACATTATTTTGAAAACATTCTTCTAGATAGCTGTGAATGTTCACAAGCCTTCCTCCGAAATGATTTTGTATTTCCCCCCTCCCCAAACATACCTGTAGATAATTTGTGTTTTTAACAAGCTGAAAACAGAGACACATTTCTTCTGCATATTGATTAGTTTTCTACTTATTTCTGTGTGGTAAACAGTTTTTTCACTATCTAAAGCAGACAGAACCCTAAATGCCTCCAGCATGTAGAAGTTTGATGAGGGTTTTTTGGTTTTGTTTGAGGGGGTGTACGATATGCTTAAAGTAACCTCAACCAAGCAACCAGCAAAACAAATAAATCCCACAAACCCATTCATTGGCACTGCCAGCCTTGCATGCCATGTTTTGTAGTCTCTTACCTAACAGAGTCATGACAGTCTTCATAAGCTTCACAGGGGTTCTCCTACGGCTAATGGATCCACAAGTGTGTGATGACAAGACATTGGTTTTCCTCTGGACATACATGTAGATTCTTATGTAAACCACCACCATAATGAAGAAGACAACCAGGTTTAAGACACTCCAGAACACCAAGTAACTTCTGCTATAAATAGGTGCCAGGGATGAGCAGGCAGTAATGTCACAGAGGCAGTTCCAGCCCAGGGTGGGAACAGCACCCATGAAAATAGCAATGGCCCAAATAGATATAATTAAAAAGGTGACTCTCTTCTTCGTAAGATTGCTGTGGATCTTCATCCGCATTATCGACATGTGCCGCTCAACAGCTATGACGAGCAGATTCACCAGGGAAGCTGTCAGGCTGGTGTCCAGAAGACCCTGACGCAAAAACCAGCGGTTAACGGTTAATGTCTTAGACACTGGGCCAGTGTTGAACATCAAGAAGACATAGGCAATTCCAGCAAAAAAGTCTGCAGCAGCTAAGTTGGCCAGAAGATAGTAAAAGGGAAAATGAAACCTCTTGTTCTTGACCACAGCTGCTATGACCAATGAATTTGAAATGAAAATGAAGAAGCAGAAAAACGTCCCAAAACACAAAACAACAATAAGCTGTGGCCCCGTCCACTCATCTACTGTGTCTGTGTTTGTCTTGTTATAGAAAAAGTCCATGCGCTTATCATAGTAGCATTCATTCATCCTGGATTAAAGCCCCTGCATCCTGGGAAGGGTGGAAGGGAAAAAAGAAAGGATTAAGAAAACCCCAGCTATTGCTTCAGTCACCATATCTAACAGGGGTTTTTTTGAGGGGGAAGGAGATAAAATATGGACATGAGAGGGAATGGATTTGGAGGCCTTAGGTAAACATTCATATTTTACACAGTTAATGCAGAAGACAATATCCTGTCCCCTGAAGGGTGGCAGCACAAGATGCTTGGACAATGAGGAACTTTAAGACTTACCTGCTTACAAAACCCCAACACAGTCACTTTGCACTAGTAGCCATAGTGTACAGGCAACAAAGTGAAAGCTAAATGGTTAAAAGTGACAGTCTGAAGATCACAAAGAAAATCTGAGCAACAGCCAAGCCATTCTTGCCATGAAATCCTATGTCTGAGCCACAGCCCCATCATTATTTCCATTTCTCAATTTATCCAGTCAGGACAAGGCAGCATAAACCATAACTCTTCCATTTTACTGACTAAGCAATAAAAGGCCTATTACTGGGGAGAAAAAAATAAACAAAACAAAACAAGAAAACCAAACTTTTTTTTTGTTTGTATTTAATTATAAACTAATAACGTAAAAGTGTAGGTATATAAGATGCTACAGGCACATAAATTCTGAGCACAGGCCTGTTGCTGGCTACTACAGGATTTAAGTGTGATGAAAAGGAAAAAAAAATATTCTACATATTTGACTATTTTAAAGCCAGAGATTCTTTTATTGGGCTGTCAACCCAGACCCCTGTGAGCACCACACAGCCCAATTACCTTCAAAACCAAAACACTGTTCCTTACCCAACCACAGGATAAAGCAAACCCCAGCAACAGCAGTAGTACTGGGGTTTTTCTTATACCCAACTCAGCACTATTTTGCACACAGGGCTATTAACCATGATGGAATGGGAGTCTGTGTTCCAGATTACATCACACTTCAGCTACTCCGGTGAGGTCAATGGCAGCTGCCTTGGCAATTTCACTGCCTTTATTATGAATCAAACTGAACTTCAAAAAATTTACACAGGCAAGTCTGACAGCAATTACTCATGGTGACCAGACCCCATGCAGGGTCTCACTGCTTGGTAGGGAGAGTTTGTGTATGATCATCACTGGAGCTCACATTTGCTGTCAGTATCTGAATAAGGGGTTTAACAATGGCTTTATTAATAGATATGATATATTCATTAATAGATTTAGCAAAACTTAGGAACCCAACCATAGCACAAGATCCTAATCACATTAGGTATTATACAGAGTGGCAAACAGTTACCTGACTAAGGACAGAGAGGAGGAAGTATCAGGATACAAAGCTGCAGGAGAGTTAGCAAGGTTAATAACCTTTGCAAAGCTCCTTGTGAGCCTCAAGCTGTCATGACTGCCAGTGACAGACTGAGTGGGGTTGAAAAGAAAAAAACCAAAAAAAACCTAGAACACCGCACCTAGAAGCGGTTACAGGCAGAAAGATACAAAAGAGAATAAGCTTTTCATTTCTACAGCTAAAATTGATCACAGATAAAGATCAGGTTCACTTTGTCTGTTATTACCCTGTGGTTGCCTAACAGCTATATCTCATCTCCCCAGGGACTGGGAAGCAAATTAAGCAATCCCCAGCAGGCTGGCTAACAAGCCACATTTATATTAAAGGTTCCTTCTGAGTTTTAAGGTTAAAAGGTTCATCTTCTGCCATTTAAGTGGTGACACTTGTGCCATTTCTCTCAAGCAGTATTTGTATTACCCGATTTGAAATCAACCTGCGCTATTCCATGAGTAATTCTTTCAGCAGTCTTGGGTTGGGGGTTTTGGTTTGTTTTTTTGTTTTGTTTTTAATATTCCGATTTTCTGAGCTATCGCCTTGGTTCCCAGTTCCCACCCTACATCTATAGTCAATGTGAAATCAGATCACCTAATATTGTTGTCCATTTTATTACCATCAAGAACCTAGGCAGCCACTTTTATAGAAGAATGTATTATTAAAAAATCAAATTCAAATACATAAAACTAAGGACAATTACTAAAGGACAAGAAACAGAAGGAAATAAGTAAATCAGCCCTTCAACTACAAATAAAAAAGCCTTAGCAGCTCAGATTCACCATAAGGAGTCAATCTGAATTCAATGCCTACTGCTTCCTATTCGTGGCAGTAGAGTTGGACATCTGGTACATTCCCCATCCTCACCTAGGAAGTACTCATGTCTGTAAGTGACCAGAGTTCCCAGAGGAGCTGCAGAAAACAGCTCCTCAAGCAGCAGAGTGCTGGGAACCCTGCCAACCAAGATGGCTCTGCTCCTAACCCACCAAGGCAGTAAAGGACTTGCTGAGCTTGACATGAAGCTTTTACAAACAGCCAAATGCCTGCAAATAGAAGCAGCATTTTGGGCAAGAATGGCAGGGGAGGGGAGTGTAGAATATGTGAAAATTATAGGGAAAGTTTTCTGAACATATTGCATGTTACTGTGTAATCATCTCAACAGATGAATCTCTCTTATTTGCAGTGACAGGAGAAGAAAGAAATAAATCTGCAGATACTTTTTGTATCTCATCTGGAGAACAAGCCTAAAAAAAATCCAAAACATCAACTATGAACCTGATCTAAATGCTTCATCTTATTGATCCCACCCTCATTTTCAGTAGTACCCAGAAAAGCGGGGGTTGTCAAAATAAAGAAATCGCACATCTAATGCTCCATCAAAATAATCAAACACTCACTGTCACACAGCAGAGCTCAAATAACAACTGATTTTGAAAGTGACGTCTTGAGGTGTTGAGGTAAGATAGGAGGGAGTAGAAAAGCATCCAGCTGCAGTCTCAAGGTCAAAGGGCAGACTCTGGAGATGTCCAAATGGAAGCTGCACCAAAATGGTAGCTGAAGTGGAGCTAGTTCGCATCCCAGTCCTTCAGAGGAGAGATGTAGCACTTGGCTGTCTGTACCAGCTTATGTACATAAAGCACTTGTCACACCAGGGTCCTTCCAGACAGTGGTTTATTTCACACCTTCATTTCATTTCAAGTCCTTCCAGCAGTACCAGCCTGGCCTCAGGGGAGCTGTGCCGCTGTGATGGCACTGTGCAGCTGTATCCTCAGCAGTCCTGCCCCAGTCCACATCAGGCACAAGAGATGTATGATAGGATGTCCCATATTTCCTAGCATGTCACAGTTCAATACATTGCAGACTTTGGTATCCAGGTCATCTCCTCTGTATCCAAATCAGAGATGTTTTTCTTAATCAGGGCAGGTTTAAACTTAAAAAGAAAAAACACACACTCTTCAGTATTACATATTTCAGATTTAAGTACAAATGAATTTGAAAATTCAGGAAAAATATTGTTCAAAATTTTAAAAATAGAAACAAATAGTAGAAAACAGGTCAGCCCAAACTCATAAACAGTCATCTGGAGACTGCTCCCAAGTTCTGCTACTCACTTCATGAAGAATTACCCTCTTCTGCTTTGAAAGTGGCTCTCATGAGCTTCAGACTTCTTGTTTTTTATGGGAAAGGAGAGCAAATGACACCCATTCACCTCTTCTATGCCACTCAGTATTTTATAGCCCTTCATAGAGACCACCAAAATCTTGACAGCAGTAACCATGTATTACATATCCTATAGATGGGCTGAGGTATTAGCCTGCCACAAGTCACTTGCAAGCAAAAATGTCAAAGCTTTGCAACTGTCAAAAACACACTCTTGCCAGAAAGGTTCTATTTCAATATAATAATTACTTCAGTTCAGCCAATAGCAGCTACAAAGATCAGAAACTGATGGTCTGCAAAGTGTGTTTTCCTCTACAACTCCGAGTAAACATAAAGCATCTGTTCAAAAGAACTCCGTGGATTCAGTTCAATTAAACTGCCTTCAAATGCAAAAGCATACATTAAGAATCCTTTCCAATCCAGCACATCTTGAGCTCTGTTTGTCTTAAAGACAGCTTGTATATTTGAGTTGATTTTAAATTCCTATTTGTAAGTGCAACTTGTATCAAGTCAGAATATATTTTACACCACTCTTGAAATAAAAGTCAAGAATCTGCATGGGTAGACAGGAATATATTACACTAGCTACCTAAATAAAGACTTAACGAAATACAACATCACCTAGATAATGTTTTGGATGTTGCAAACTAATATACCTTAATAGTTACTCAATTAGAAATTATTTTGCCTCAAGTTATTAATTTCAATATACAGATTTTAGTATGTTATTTAAATCACTGATTTTGTTCAATTCAAACAGTGATTAAAATCACTTAAGTCACTTTGATTCAAAATAAAATTCAGCCTGTAAATTAGCTGAAGCTGAGTCACTTGTTCTTAATGCAGACATTTCTGAAGGAAAACTCAACAGTGTTTTAATGAGAAGGTTATTACAAAGTTTAACCTGCAAGCCATAACGTGATTCATGTCACACCACACTGGTTTTCTGCCTCTTTCCTGTCCATTAAAACCTAAGCTGTTTCAATACATTGGCCACAAGGTTATTGAAGGGTTGGCATCAATTCGGGGACTTTGATGGCTTCTGCCTTGCTCCTGTAAAAATGCAACGAGCCTGGGCTCGCACAGTCAGCTACCTTGAGAGGATTCAAGGCGTAGTTGCAGCTGGACTGGGAAGTCCATTGAGCAGGACTGAACCTATAGCAATGAAATCCTATAGCAGGACTGAAGGTTGGCACGGGAAAGTTAGCCAGGCAGAACCCCAGCTTGGGTTAGTGCTGGTGCCCGTGAGCTGGCACAGGGATTTCTGTGCGGAATTTGGCATGGTTCAGCATCCAAAATGATACACTCCAGAACAGGAGGCCAAACAGCGAAGCCAGTACAGTCCAGGCAGGTCCATGGGATGGTACAGAGGAGCAAGTTGTGCCTAGGCACAGCCTATAAAGTGGGCAGGCTATCGCACTTCACCTCCCTGCCTCCCCTTGCCCATTATCAGAGACCAGGTATCAAATACAGATCTCCAAGATATTTTGAAACTTGTTACAAAAGTTACTCTTCAGAAAGCAGAGGTTATTGTACTGACTGATCACAGGCATTGGTGGCAGAGCAAAGAGGCAAGGAGAAAGACCCTCCTTGCATTCAAACCATTACTGCAGAGAAATATTAAGCCACAGCAATTGCCTTTCTGCAATTGTTTAGGTGTTTTAAACTTCTACAAGCAGCAGTCAGCCCTGGTACCACACCACAAAAGCAGCATCTGGAGGCTTGCAGGCTACGCATCCCCTGGCAAGGTCTTCCCGCCACAGCACTCCTGCTCCTGAAGCCTGTGCCACAGGCAGACATGAACAACCTCTGCCCCTTCCTATTCTTCGGGATAAACTATGGTGCTGCTTTTCTTTTTCTCGTTACTGAAAACCTCTCTCTCACCGCATTCCCACGAGGAAGGTGGAGGCAGCAGTAGGAAGCCGGGACACCAGGCAGCCAAGCTATGTATACAAGTAATACCAGTTCAGAAAGGCAACTGGTCCCTTGTCCCCCTCCCACACCCTGCATATATGTATGGCCATGGAGGAAAACACAGCCAAATGATTGCACAGTAACCCAAGAAACCCATTCAGGTTACCTCAGCTTAGAAATAAATACCAGTGCAGAAAAGGGTGTGTAACACAGCAGAGGCCAAAAACGTTAATATGTAACTGTAAGAAGGAGTTCTGTGAGGTAGCTACTGTGGTTTGCTTTTAATTGTCTTTAACAGTTAATTGATATTATAACCAAAACCATCAATTTAGAGAAACAAACTGAAAGGTGGCACACAAAGAACTAAGTTATGCCCAAATATCTCAGTCTAAAGTAAAGGTTTTTTTTATCTGGTACTGTCAGAGGATGTAAGGGAAGCTGACAGTCACTTGGCAGGTTTCACAGAGACAGATTATCTCAGAAGCAACTGATTTACATTTTGTTTAAGGAAATTCTGTGGGCACTGCCTGTGCTTGGAACCACACGCTACACGCTCGTCTTTAAGGAACTGAGAATATACTTTTTAAAAGCCATTTTTTACATTCCAGCTTTACAGACTGGAAAAAAGTTGTATTTAAAAAAGAAACTTAAGGCTCAATGAGTAAGTTTTTAGTCCAGAGAACTGGATTATTAACAAGAGAATCTACTTCTGGTTGTGTTTGGCTATGTTTTGTTTCTTCAATATTCCCAATTTCACATAATTGGCTGAACCCAAATCAAGCATGCACAAGCAGCATTATCCCATTATCTTGGTCTTCAGTACCTTTTAGATTAAGACTAGCAGAGCATCACGGTTATTTGCACTCCAAGTGTAACAGCCCATTTTAATGGCATCATCTTTTGGACTGAAAAGGGAAGGGAGTGGAATGAAGGGAATCAAGATGATTCTTGGGCAACATGTACATACTGGTGGTGGAAACATTTAGGGGGTTATTGTTTATCAATATATCCCATGCAGAACACCAAGGCTATATGGTGCAAACAAAGATTCTTAAGTATTAAGCCTACCAAAAACATAGAACTTCAAGACTAAATATTTAAGTTGCAGAGAGAGGAAGCAGCACTGCCAGCCACGGACCACAGCACTCTGTACACACAGACTGATAAGAGGCTTAAATAAAAAAATCACTGTGGGGCACAGAAGTGTCACCCTGTGCATGTACGTGACAGGGCTGCTCCTCTGCGAGCCACTGCAGCTGGCATGGGCAGTGGAACTGTGAAGCACAAAGATACAGGGGCACCTACACCGAAGTATTACATACTTCAGGTGCCAGCTCCTGAAATCCCTTCAGTTCAAAGCTGCTTTACTGCACTAAATTGCTTTTTAAAGCTCTGATCCATTGCAGAAAGCTGCTAGAGACAGATATTAAAGTAACTTGCTAGTTACCACAAGTTTAGACTTCAGACTTTGGTAATTTAAGACTTTCTGAAATTATGGTTTACTAAATCTATATATGGAGTTCAAACTAAAAACTACTGCAAAGCTTTCATTTAGTCTCCTTAAGTGTGGTTCTGGAAGGAGCTGGCAGGTCATCCTATAATGCGGAAACAGACACAGCATTTAAAGTATTTAAAAGCCATTCAAACAGCCTGTACGTTGTGAAATATGCCCAGAAGAAAGTACCTGCTCTGCTTCTAAACTAAGCTTTCCATCTCTGCAGAACTTCCAGGTCCGTTCATTGATCACTATCAGCTCCATTTTACAATTCAACAAAACAGACTTCTTTCACAAGACCTATAGTCTGTGTTCACATTCTATTTCAGCACAGTCACAGCCAAAGTGAACTGCTATTGTTTATTTTCAGCACATACCTGATGAGGACCCGAATCACACCACTGTCGATTAAGACAAGCCACCTGACTGTATCTTACCTGTTAACAGATTCAGGGCCCTGGTTTGCAAGCAAACATTTCAGTGGAACTGGTAGAAATGATGGCCTCCAAGAAATACTTATGAGACACGTGGAAGTGAAACTAACAGATTAAAAGTAGAATCCAGATATACAAATCTTTATGACTAATACCCAAGAGGAATACACTCTCTATGATGTCAAAGCCTACACATCAGAAATGATTACCTGATAGCATAAAGACTATGCTGAAGGATGTTTGTTAAAGCTCAGAACACAGGAGGATAAGGATACAGTCAACCCAACTTGTCTGAAACTATAGTCTAGCTTGCTGCAAAAAGTCAAACACATCTTTCAGCTTTACATGCCAATAAAAGCTGCTGCTTTACTGTTTGTGAATATTTTTTTTTCAATTTCACTTTATTTTCAGTACCCAGATAAATTTGACACAACCAGATTTTCAGCATATGGCTGCATTTGAGTTGTGCTTTCTACTATACCTCTTAGAAGATCATAAGCATAAAAGACCATGCACAAAAACACACACTCTGCACAGCATAAAGAAAAAAACTACAGCAAAGCACCTTACCAATCTGTAACAAGAAATGTCTTTCTAGGATTACATTACAGAAGGGAGACCAGACCTACCCACACAGCCTCTGGAAACACACAGGTACAAACATGAGTAGACCAAT